>BOPP01000285.1:212814-269685 GCA_017312745.1 Gryllus bimaculatus
CAGCACGTCGGTCAAGTGGGTGATCGACCCAGCAAGTCGATCTAACTGGGGATCGACTCAGCAAGTCGATTAAGTGGGTGATCGACCCAGCAAGTCGATCAAGTGGGGGATCCACCCAGCAAGTCGATCAAGTGAGTGTTCGACCCAGCAAGTCGATCAAGTGCGTGATCGACTAAGCAAGTCGATCGAGTGGGGGATCGGCCCAGCAAGTCTATCAAGTGGGTGATTTGACCCAGCAAGTCGATCAAGTGGGTGATCGACCCAACAAGTCGATCAAGCGGGGATCGCCCCAGCAAGTCGATCAAACGAGGCATCGATCCAGCAATTCGATCAAGCGGGGGATCGACCCAGCAAGTCGATCATGCGGGGGATCGACCCAGCTACTCGATAAAGTAGGGGATTAAATGAGGAAATGACCCAGCCGGTCGATTAACTGACGGATCCGTCCATCAAGTCGATCTGACTGTCCTGAATATTATAACTATTTTGATTATTGTGACTATTTTTACTATTTTGTTAGTCAGTCCGTTTGTCAGTTCGTCCGTCAGGTCGACCGTTTGTCCGACAGGCTGACTGTCCGTCAGGCCGACCGTCCGTCCGTCAGGCCGACTGTCTGACCGTCATGCGACCGTCCGTCAGTCAGTCCATCCGTCCGTCAGTGAGTCCGTCCATCAGTCAGTCCGTACGTCCATCAGTTAGTCCTACGTCAGGCTGTCAGCCCGTCTGTCAGACAATCTGTCTGTCCCTTAGTCTGTCAGTCCGTCCCTCCGCCAGTCCGTCTGTCCGTCCGTCCATCCGTCAGTCACTCCGTCCGTCAGTCTTTCCCTGTGTGTGTGCACGAATTCTTTTTCATCTTTAGATAGAATTATGAACTTTCTTTTATTTCGATTCTCATTCACTTTACCCTATGGTAACTATATCATGTAGTCACTAGATTATTTATAGCTACCCAACAGTTCTCACTGTTGTTCGTCTTTTTGAAGATAACATGCTGGGAAAATGTTCGGCACATTCCTAAATGACCGAAATGTGTTTGCGTGATATTTATGAACTTTCATACAAATATAAATTTGATCCTAACAGATAAGATAATTTACAAAGTCTGTTTATTAATTTTATCAAAATCACAAAGGATATTATTTAAACATTTCAAATACAAATACCAAACTGGTGGCATTCACGGAAAAACACTATACGCACTTCTTGAAAAGTATGACATATGGCCAGTTGGTCATTTTAAATATTTTAAAAAGAATATAACTATTTTAACAGAGGTAGATCTAGATGAAAAAAATCCAAAAGTTCCAGAAAATATACTGTTTACTCGACCGCAAGGGGAAGGGGTAATCACGCTGGAACCAGGATTTTTGCGTCATCGGTATATTGCAGAGTTCCATGGTTCCTTCTTACAATCTTGATATTTCTCTTTGTACGATTTGATCTCGTAAAGTAAAGGATGAAATTACGTTACATATTTCGTAAATAATTATTACAGTTTTTATTTTCGATCTATTACTGGCAAATAACACACACACACATTGAGATTTTCGTAGAGAAACCAAATATTCCTATATTTTTAGTTCAGTTATAATTGAATAGTTATATAATGACACGGTCTGTACACGGAGCAAACGGTTGGGAAGTGCAGGTGTTATTTTGTTGCCATCACAGCCCAGAGAACTGTCTTTCTGATACCACCGTATGACCTTGACCAACGCGGCTTGGCCGAGGAGAGACGAGTGTCAACGCGGGGCCGGTAGATGCGCTAGTTCAAGCGACACCCGCGCATCCTCCCACGCAGAGAGAGGAAATTCCCCTAGGGCCTAGGCCTTGAGAGAGAAGCGAACTGAAGCACCTCTCCTTCACTGTGCGGTTGCCACGACTGAAACTCATAACTGGGGCAGGCTTGCAGATGCAATCATTCCATGCGTATCTTGTGTCTCTCAGCCAAATACATTAAATTTGCAGAAATTCCGTTTTATAAAGGTCTTCCCCTCTGTACATGAAAAACCGTTCCGTTTCCGTATTGGGCAGATTCCTTTTTATGCTGGGTAAAATGCCATTTAAAATGCCTCACAAATTTTCCGGCTTCCGGCTTATACAGCGACCAGTTTTTACAGATTATACTGTATATAAAAGTTTAGGAGTTCATACAATTGTATACAGTAGTAAAAGACGCTATTATAACTTAGCAAAAAAATAGGGGTATTTTTCGATAAAATAAGACTTAAGTCACGAGTAGTTTTAATGTAACGCGGAAGTTTGTTAATTGGTGTGGCTGCATTGATTTCATTGCTGCCGATTTACTGGTCAGCACTCAATTGTTATGACTGCAAGTAGAATAGTTACGTATTTCATTGTTTAGTGTGATACACACTGTTAATATTTTGATATTAACTGGAAGTGAGTACTTCGAAAGAGTACAGGGCAACGACAGTTAGGGTTGTTTTACGAAGAACTTGCATATCTAGTGAGTCTGTAAATTGAAGATGCATCTTGGACTTAACTTTTGGACAATCAATAATCTATTTATATTTATCTGTGAGGTAGTGGCCCATATTTCTATAACGTATTGATGATGTGAGTGAATAGTTTCATAGTGTACATGTTTGATGATAAATATTTAATAATAAAATTTATTAATGGCGAGGCTCAGGCCATAGGGCCTGCTCTTTCTCCTAACCACTGAACACATATAGTAGTTACATTTTAAGAGGGGAGGACAAGCTGTACATTTAGGTTTGGGAGTACAAATCTGGGGACCATCCCAGCATACGCCTTAAGCGATTGAATAAACCCAGAAAACCTCAATCAGGATGGCGGCTTAGGGCTGAACATCAATTTACGGAGAAAAGTGGAAGAGAAGGAAAAATAAGAAAAAGGAAACATATATGAAAATGAAGAGGAAAAACAGGAAGAAAAAGAAGAGAGACCAAGAGGGGGGACAAGCTGTACATTATTTAGAGAAATACTTCACTATTTAATTTGTTGCATTAGTTTTGTCTGTTAAATAATAGGTACTCATTGACGTATATACCCAAAAAAATTGTGATGCTGAACAAACTACTTAATGATTTGTTTTGATTTATTTTAAGCTTGTTCAAAATAAGTAATGTCAGATACTGATCTCTGTGGAACACCTACACGCAATGCTGTAATTTGATTGTACTTTAATAATACTGTTTGCTTTATCCCATAAAATTTCTATACATTGTTTACAGCCTGCTAGGTAGGATTTGATATGGTAATTTACTTGTATTACAATGGTTTCTAGTTTCTTTAGTTTATGGGACACACTATCAAAGGCTTTTGATGAGTCTACAAAGAGAGCTGCAGTCTTTTTATTTTGTTCAAGATTATTTCAAACTGTATAGCACAAGTTGGCAACTGCTATTGAGGTGAATAGTACTTCTAAAACCGTTTGTTAAGTATTTACAAGTATTTTGTTCATCTCTAGAAAACCATTCATTCTGGCTACAATTACTTTTTGTAGTACATTCTCTTCAAGTATACAATTCTTCAGCAAATTACCAATATATCTGAGAAACACGACAGGCTTTTACAACTTCAAGAAAAAACAAAAACACTTCCTTGGGGAAAAACTTTTTTATGGCGTTCAGGAATACCTCAATGACTAACACATGCAATGTGATTTCAGATGCTGCAGTAGGTACGTGTAGAAATAGAAAAAAAAAACTGGCCACAACCTGCCTCCTCACCATTTCAAGATTTTATTAACGAATATGGTAATACTGTTAAATCATATGTTGATGTTACCATAATTATTATCATGTACTGTTAGTATTACTATTAGTAGTATCATCACTATTATTATTTTATAAGTCATGTTGTCTATTATATTTATATTATTATTACAAATAGTAGCAGTAAAATCACTATACCAACTAAATGTTATTTTGAAAAATTTAACACTACAAATCTTGAAATGTTAAAGCATTAAATTCAAGTAAGTTAAATGTTCAACTATATTGCTACTAAAAATAATTATCTACAATGTAATATCTTAAAATATCTGTAACAAGTATTGTAGTATAATCTCTAGGCCAATGACCCCATCATGATCAGGTTTTTTGTCCAGTTTCCCTGGTCCTTTGAGCAAATGCCCTTGTTTTGCTTCTGGACAATAAATGTAAACACTCACTGCACTCTACTCCATATGTGTGTGTGTAATTAAAATGACATTCATGGGAATAATGCTGTCAATATCCTCTAACCTTTTATTGTACTCAATAACAAAATTGTTTTCATAAAATTAATTTTGGATTTAGGGCTCATTGTTTTAATAGCTATCTTGCCTCTGTTTCCATCTTTATAACATGGTCAACTCCAAACCACTAGCGTATTGAACTGTGAAAAATAACAGTGAATTGAAACACTTTCTATTGCATAGCAGATCATTTAAATTTATTTCATTAGTATAAAATAATAAGGTACAAACGTTTTTAAAATGTCAATATTCAACATCAGATATATACAATTTTGAATAAAGGATTACAGAAGTAATTATCTACAAGTACTATTAAAACACATTTATAAGCAAACTATATTTACAATCACTCATTGTATCGGTTAGTTCCAATACTAATATGCATACAATATGCTTTTAAATGCAACTCAAATTATAGGTCCTACATTGAAGACTATTCAGGTCATTATGCTTGTAACATGCATATAATTATGCTGAAACAAACACAATACTCACTAAAAACCAAAAAGAAAATATTTTAAGCCATTTGAAAAATAGATTAAACTTCAAGAATATGAAAAGAGAATTCAATTAAAACGTATTTAAAAAAACCCACACAATACGAACACCAAAATATACTTAATTATAATTTCCTCTACATAGTCTTTCATGAAGTTCATCAAAATCAATTTTTCTTTAAAGAAATGCAGAAAACAAATCTTGATCTCATTTTATGATATATTATTGTCAAACGACCCACATCTGAAGTACAGTAGCAAAGAGTGAGAAGCTGAAGCTCCATTTAATTCTTTACACATGTTGAAGAGACATACAAATAGATGTCAAATTAGCATCTCGGCTCTATGATACTGAAAACCTACAATAAATTGCACTAATAATAAAATTTCACAAACAACTACCAATTATCAGGGTGATTCAGGTATTTCGGGAAGTTCTTCATCTGATGACGACCACACCACCTTCCGTCGAACTCTCCTTTTTCCACTCTTTATTGTTGAAGATGGAGTAGCTCTACCTCTTGAAGAGGCACGAGGATTTCTAGGCGTTGCCCTTGCCTTGGTACTGGATGGAGGCAATGGCACTTCTTGATCTGGATTCTCAGTACGCACTTTAAGGACTTGTTCAATTGCAGCATTCAATTCCTCAGCAGCAGACTTAATTTCTGGTTTCGAGGTTGATTTTGTATGTGATTGCACAATGTTCTGGAAATAGTTGTACACTTTATCAATATGCAACTTATCAGCATATAATTGCAACTGGTCAGTCAGTCGTCCCAAAGCCCGTTGGTTGTAATGAAGTAGAGTCAAACAAAAGGCTAAATCACATGCTTGTCTGTCTGTTGAAATCAGTTGGAATCTCTGACATAATTTTTCTACAAGAACTTCAATTTGTTTCTCCCTTTTTATTAGGCCAAACACAAATTTAGTAATTTCATTGAATCTCTCTTCTGGAAGTTCTGATGAACAGAGTCCAGATATAATGTCAGGAAGAACATTATACAGCACATTATGCTTCTTTGAGAGTTCATTAAAGAAACTTTTAGCAGCATTCGCAATTGTACTATTTTTATCACAAATGCACAATGCTAAATCAGAGATTTGCCCTCGCACCTTTATCATGTCACACATTACCAAGCGTGAGAGAATGAGTATTGTAGTGAGTCGTACTTCCTCTGAGCTATCTTGCAGGCGCTTGTAGATATGTTTAGACCAAGGCTCCACTATATTTGGGAAACGCAATGTTATATCTGCAATGGCAATAATAGCCATAGATCTTGTATCTGGATCTGTGCTATTACTCATCACTGACACAAACAACTGAATATTATCAGCACATACTGTTGAGGAAACCATCATCATTTTAGACAAGGCCAGCAAGGCAGTACGTTGCACATTGGGTTCTGCATATTTTTTGGGTTTGGAAACAACATTTACTACTAAAGGAAGTAACTGCCCCAGCAGTCTGTCAGGTCTAAACATTTCATTTTCACAAAATTGTCGAATGCTTTCAGATACTATATCTTCTGCCTGTGTGCTCTCTTCACCTTCTTCTAATCCATTTGTTGAGGCACTTGTGCTATCAGAGGAACCTACAAAAGATGGATTTTCTGCTTCTATCATTGAAACATTGCTCATTGACTTACTGGCAGTTGATCTTCTTTTAGCTCCTTTTTTGGCCTGTGTTCGTTTTTGGTTTTTTTGAATCTTGTCAGTTTCTTCCACAGATCTTATTTTAGAATACACTGCAGTATCCATGAACACCATTTGCATCATTGCAACATGGCCAATAACAGCTAGGAATCGCCCTAAAGCAAAACATGGAATCACTGGCATCTGAGTTGGACATTCATCCTCATTGTTATCCATTCCTTGAGAGATACAACTCAAAGCATTTTGTTTCTTTTCTTGCAGGGAACAGAGTATGGATTTCAATACGCCTTCCACAAATGGTTCAGGACTCAGGCAAAACACATAAACTAAATTCACAGCATTAATGGCAAGAGGAACAAAATAATCACTCTCTTTGATCCAGATTGCAGATTTTAACATATTGCCAAGTTCTTTGAATAAGATATGATCAAGTGGGAGCCTAATTGAGCTTACAGGTGCTGTATGATTGTGTTGGATGATAGGACATGTGCTAGATAATACTGCACAAGCTTCTGAAGCTATTTCAAGATTCAGAGTTCTGACATCATTTGCTGAAAATATATGAGTGGCTATTTCTGGAACAAGAGCACGTACACGTTCTGGAAGGACAGGAGCAACCATCCGTAGCAAAGCTAAGGCAAGCAAACGCCTGCTGAGAACATCCTTTGGCTCAGAAGCTCGTTCTGGATGTAGAAATATTTCCCACATTGCCTGCAGAAAAGAGAAATTTTAACTTCAAAACAGTTACAAATGATATATAAAAATGCAATTTAAAAAAGTGACTAAAAGAAATATTTTTTTCACATTGGGAACTTTACTGGGCACATGATTATTTGTGATAATCTCCAACAATGGCATTAACGTAACTGTTGCTTGCTTCCAAGCAGGAATAGTCGTGAAACAGGACAATAGTGCACATGATCATGCCAAAAGATCATAGTTAATTTACAAATTTGTAAGTTAAGAATGATTCTGTGAATTATAATAATTATATAGCACATCAAGGTATTCCATGAGAAACAAATTCACAATGAGATGTTTACAATTAAGAGAAGGATCACCAGGCCATATAAAAAATTAATGAACTACATTTTTTTGATGGTAGTCAGAAAATGACATTTTTTGTTATCAAAAGACATTATTCTAATTAACTGGCATTGATGTACAATCCTACTTAAAGATGCAAGACTTCAATTCAATTGCAGCTGCTCAACACAAATTCGCTAAGAGTAGTGCTAAACGAATGAAAAAAAGAAACTGAAAGAAATATGCCCAGATTTCTACTCTATGGATGCAATGATAAATAGAGTATAGACCGAGGCAGGGTACAAGCAAAGTCATGTGATTATGTGCCTGACAATGTACAGGTTCCACCACTGGATATGTCAGACATGGAGTTTAACACAAATCAAATGACAAATTATATCCAGTGAATGTGAAAGAGTGTTAGCGTGATCACATAATAAATTGCACCAAATGGACCAAATCTATAACCATGCATGTCGTTGAAAACTAATTGAAATAATATGTGCGAATTGATGTATAAAATCACATAGATCTTCTGGAGTGCATAACAGTTGTGTATAATTAATATTAAACATTTTTTATACACATGTCATTAATTTATTAAGTTGTTTTGAATATGGTCCTTTTGTTTAATTATGATTTGTTTTGTGTATGGTCAGAAATTAAACTTCCCTGCATATTTTTTGGTAACAATTATTTAAAGAATTATTTTAAAACGTTGGTAAAAAGAATGAATATAAAAAATAAAAAGACAGTTTCGGAGGACTACTCCCCCCCCCCCCCATTCTTCAGTTCACCTGCAAATTAACAATTAAAACAAATCAGCATATGATATTGGTACAGGGTACATAAGAAAATTTCCAAATACTATTCTGGAGCACACATACTGTAATTGAAAAAATATTGTTAATGATGGAGGGTTAAATTTCGATGTGTTTTAGTACACTGCTTGACAAATTGATAGTTCTTAGACCCCTCTGTATCACATGTCCTTCATTCATGAAGGACTAGCAACCCGGAGATATCCTATTAACTCTTTGAAAGTTAAAAAATATTAAAAGTGTAAAGAAAATACTATTACTGTCAAATGTACCAAAAACATTGCATAAATAAAATCTTATAAAACTAAGTACAAGTTAGACAAGGCTCAAGTACAAGTTGCCCATATTTTTTGAGAGGAAAAAAACAGAAAGAAAAGAAAAGGTGAATAACATCTGTGTATTAATCGATGCCCATGCCCCCAAATTTGGTTTGGCATCAACTGTGTCTCCAAAAAAAAGGTATCATAACGGAACAATTATGGTCTACATTATTAAATAGTTTTTATTAAGGCTGGTATGATATAAATTAAATGTTTTTAAAAATCAATGAATTAAATCAATATTTATTATTTGTAATACTTGTAAACATAATTGTATTTTAAATATTTGTAAAATAAAAATTACTCTGATAAAAATACTTAAATTAATTACAAAGTTTATGTTAAGTCTATATGAAATTTCTTATAAACATTTTGACTTAATTGAACTATTTTGAGAAAATAAAATACAATATAATATACAATTAACAAATTTGTGGAACACCAAGAACAAAAAACAATTTATGGTATAGCTATATACCAACACCATATTATAGTTATATACCATATGATAGATTAGTTTTTATCTAGCATTTAATTGACTGAAGATAAAAACTAATTAAGCAGCAATACCACCCTAACACACTGAGCTAGTTTCGAGAAAAATGGGTTTAAAGCTTGAACGGTGTCTACAATTCTAGATTTGTATTATAAGGTTTGCTTCAGCCACTAGTAGATCTTAAAGATGATGAGTATTAATAAAAATGGAAATTTTTATTAAGTCATTAAAGAACAAAATTAATATTGTTAAAACTAATGAAAACAGTAATCTTACTCGTTTTAATAATATTAACCTTTTTCTTGATGTGTATATTGATAAAATTCTATTTTAAGTGGGAAGCACTTTTCCCACTGACTTAACAGGTTAAGGGGAAGGTGCATAAGTAACAAACATTATATCCTGTATTCTTTATAATAGGACAACTATTAAGTAGAATTTAATATTTCCAAAACTGTATACCATTGTTGTGAGTTTTTCGATGAATTCAGTTATTTTCAACAAAAGTGCTTTTTGATTAGGGTTGAAATGCAGAAAAAAATGGTAATATTGTTTGAATGAAGAATGCCTTTTTTCTAAACCATGCTAATCAATGGTGCCACAAGATCATTCATTGCTTTCCTCATTTCCCATCCATCAATGTCTGCCCGATTGAAGAATGTTTCATATTGTTGATCAAATTCTTGTTCAGAATCTGTGGAATGCTTCGACATGTATTACTGAGAAGCTGTTAAAGGCCATGCAGCCGACTGTCTACTAATTTCTTAAACAACGGTATTGATTAGACAAACTGCCGAGCAAAACATTTAATATCGATGCTTAGAACATCCATCCAAATATTATATTCCGACCTTAATTCTGCAGCAACGTCTCAACTTCTCAGATTATTGCCTCGTGCAACTGAATCCGATCTTCTTGCAACACAATCCAGTTCTACCAATTTTTCGGTAATGTGGACGCAAAAGAAGCGTTTCAAGAACCCGAAACTATAAGTAAATCAAATTTCAAAATTTTGTGGGTTAGGGCAGTATTGCATGGGACCTCTCAAATACATAGGATCTTTACTTTTTAAAAATAAAATTACAACAATTTAATGTTAAATTTAAAAACTGATGTTTTAATAAACTTTTAACGTACCTGCTTTTGAAGCAATTTAAGATAAATAAACCACTTGATTTTGGTTTAAAGTAAACAACTAAAATACCTTATTCAATCAAAATCTAAAGTAACCAAAAAACTTCTAACACAAATTAAAAAATCTTCTTTAAAGAAAATGAGTTTTTTTTATTTTAAATTTTTTCCCCCCAGTTCTAGTTTTTATAAATACATTTGTATTACGCTTAATATAAATTATAATATTTATAAATTAAATTCATAATCTTACCTGAACACAACTACCAGTAATATCTCCATTTTTCACCCATTCCTTCATCAGTTCTTCCACAGCCTGCGCCTCACCCATTGTTAATTCTGCAAGGAGTTTCATAAGGCTTGCTACTATTCGCTCCGCCCGTGACATCCCATCAGAACGAGTATTCTGAAAGTAAACTGTCTTGGCTGTTGCTGCAATAGCAGATATAACAGGAGCTTCTGGTTGATGTAACATTAATTGCAATACTGTAGTCATACAGTTTTTGGCCCTAGGGACCCCACCAACATGAGCGACTTCCACCAGACGTACTGCATCTGCAATTCCTTCATTGATTCCTGAACCGATATGAGATATAGACCAAGACAACAGTTTTTGGAGCAACATCAAAGCATTTTCCATTTGATTGACAAAATTCAAAGAGTCCTCCAGATACGCAACAAAATGCTGCTTTGCTGTCAAATTTTGTAGTTCTTCTTTTTCAATTGGGGTATCTTGTATATCCTTGGCAAGAGCTTGAACTGATAATTTCTCATATGAATAAAAGGAACCCAATAACAACAAATAGAAATTAACTTTCCCTTTAATACCAGATTCTTTCTTTTTAACAATACATTCAGGAGCCAAATGTTCTATACGAGTCACACACTTGTAGGCTTTAATAAATTTCTTTTTCTCAAGAGCTTCACACATGGCACCATGAACAGAAGTTAGAAGGTCATCTGGATTTTCATCTTCCTCCTCTTTTTCATCTTCATTATCATCATTCCCATTTTCATCCCCTCCTTGTTCTCCTCCAATTGAATCAAGGGGATCATCACTTTCCTCCTTTTCAAAGTGTTCTCGCAACACAGTTTCCACATTAGCTTGCATCTCCAGCCAGAACATCTCACGTGGATTACCTTCTCTGTACTTGTCGCACATTGCCATGAGCTCATTACGCTCCTTCTCTAGCTGCTCTTGCAGAATTTCAGTGCCCAACTTTGCAGATGCAGGATTCAACTCTAAAAATACTGTCACTAATTGAATAGCTGCTTTGCGAACCGAGGATGCTGTATCCACAATCCGCCCAGACGTTGCCTCCAGTACATTACAACGTAAAGTCTGTGGCACTGCTCCTTCTTCAAGGAGTCTTCGCCACAAACTAATGACTTTAGCTCGTACAAAAGCATTTGGGTCGTAAATGTAGTCCAGCATGTAGTCAAGTAATTCATCACGCTGACGACGATCAACAACAGTCATATCATCATGACTGAGACATTTAAGAACCACTGCACACATAGCAGACAATATGCCATTGCGTAATGGTACCTGCTCATTTTCCAACAATGGCAAGATCATAGGCAAATGTTCCTTGAGAGATTTAGGCACAAGTTCTGCTAGTTCTGCAAAAAACACACCATGATTGCGTGAAGCTTGTGGCATCACTTCTGAAGAATAAGATTCAATTATTTCCTTCATTATTTCCCGCACAATACTATGACAGTTATAGTCATCATGGAGAATCTTCACACCTAAAGCCAAAGATGGGGCAATATGTTCTACACGATTTAGTACATCAACCATTCTCAAAACAATACTAATTTTGTAGTTATAGCGTATCACCATTATACCTAGTATATGAAGTAAGGTTTCTTTCACATGTGACATTCTACTTGTAACACTTGCGGGATTCTCTAATACTGCAAATGCCATGTTGCTAATTAGATGATAAAAGCTCTCTTCTGTTGATGGTACAGGAGGATCCCACAGCCAGATCAATGGCAGATGTAATAAATCATGTGTAAGCATAACTGCTTCCTCTAAATTATCTTGCCACTCCAACTGTTCTGGAAAAGAATTCTGTGACCCTTTTTTCTTAACTCTGCCATCACCGATACGTTTAATACGCTCTTCAAAGCCAGCCATTGTCTGTGTCAAAAGATACACAAGCATTTTAGTAGAGTTTGCTGCTGGCTTACGAACAGCCTCTTCTAATTCACGATTAGGATGTAAAATTTCTTTCAGCTCGTCAACCATTGCTTTCATTCCTCTTTTTATGATGGACCATCCTTTCATTGAGTTTTCCCATGAAAGTCTTTGAAAATGAATATTAAGCGAAACTAAGGTATCAAAATTATCTAATATAAATTTATATCCATTATTTCGCAGAGCATTACTGCAGCCAGAAAATTTCTGAATCAACTCATCTTGTCCCACAATGTTTTGTGGCACGTACCGGTCAGAATGACAGGAAAGCAAATCGTCGCGAGAAATAGGTATCACGAAGTCCAGCATTATATAAAGTAAAATACAGCAGTTTAGAATTACAATACGCGCACATTCACACACACTTCGGCTAGTAATACAACACCGTCAACAAGCCATACTTTAAATTCTATTCTGTCAACGCCGCGTCTATGCGTCTTCGCGGCCTTCTTATTCGAACGAATAAACAATGCTCAATAACGCGGGAAAACAACCATGTAGCCAACATTGCCGGACAGTTTGAAAGACGAATATTGCGTGAACCACAGAAACGGAATAATACAAGTCTTAAAAGTTATTTCTTATATATTTATATAATAGCTCTGGCGTTTTTTGAGAAAAACATTTCTTCATTCACTTTCTACCAACTGAAAATAATTAGAAATGGCACTGGCTAGACGCACAGATAATTACTCTGTGCACTCACTCACGGAGAATAGGTAGAACACGAGGCCCTTAAAATAACGGCGCAAGTTCCATTTCCATTGAAATATCTGAATTTTCTTAAATTGAAAAAGTTTGAATTAATTCTAGAAAATATGTAATGTTAAGCACACTAATTACTTTCTCGCGTAAGTACGCATATACAGAGAAGAACACGTAGATATTATATAGAGAAAGTTGTTCATAACACTGCTGCGAAAAGTGCTGTTGTGAGATGGGGCCATAGACTTACAGTATTATGTCATCAAGGACTTCACTTGAAGACCTTGGGGACATTTTCAAAATATTCTAAAAAATGGCTCCAATTGTTTTAAATTTTATTTTATTTTTGTTAAATTTCTTGCAGGAGTGGAGTGTAATACACATACAATGATGACATAAGTCCGTTTTTCAAGGTTGCTCCTTAATATTAGAAAATTGCCAAAGTTTGAATTTTTTTAAAACGTTTCCATATGTACGCGTTTGTACATATACGCAGAGCCGGATTCAAGGCGGAGCTGCAGGGGCTGTAGCCCAGAGGCCCCAACACATTTGGGGTCACCACAAAAATTACACACACACACAAACTGAAAAATATATACAAGAGAAAATTTTGTTATGACTTACGACAATGTCATTTTCTGAACTCAAGTTGGTGAAAAATCGAATGCGCAAATATGGATGAAAATCTCCTTTTAACGATATAATAAAAAAATTGATCTCCCTCTCTCTCCCCCTCTCCTCCTCTAATGCTAAACTTTAAGCAATTCAATTTTCATTAAATGTTTTATGGATGTCCGGCACCAAAATTCTTATATGATTGAGTAATGCTCACGTGGGTTGACTTCCTATCCCTATTCCATACCATATTTTTACAATTAAAATTTGGTATTTTGATATTTTTTTTTTTTTTTTTAAGGTAGGTGTGTAATTTTTTCATTTGTTTGTGATTATATAATAAAAAAATAGCTAGATTGCAAACCTATGTGGTTTTATTTTAATTAAATTCACTGTAACAATACTTTTTTGATCACTTGCAATTTTTATATTGAAATTTGTATGTTTATGAATGATAAATTTGAAACTTTTGTTGTATGCATTTCTTAAGTTAGTACATGCTATTCTAGAATCACTAGTTTGAATTTTATTGATTTTTCCTGACAATATAAATATGTTAGGGGTTGTCTTTTCATATATATATATATATCATTTATTTATTGTTCTTAGCCCAGTAGCAAACATCTTCTCAATAAAAAGGTTAAATTCTTTTACAGCCTTCTTGTAAGAAATGTTATATTTATTCAATATTAATATTTTTTGAAAGAATCAAGCAAGACCCAGAACCAAAACTATCAGAATGTTAAATTTTGAGTTCTCAAAGGAGAACTTTATGACTGGTCTGTAAGACAAATTTGTTTTACACATCAATGCCGTTTACTATACCTATTTTAGCATGGCATTAACTAGCTTAAAATTCCACATTGCGTGGATGTTTATTTATTATCATTGTTTATTATATAGGAGATCCACATGGCATTGTCCAAGATTTGCATAAAGATGCATCATGCAAATCCCAACGCATTTTTGTTAAGTGTTTATGTGAAAAAATATGAAATCTAATCAAATTTATTACTTTTATTGAGATACACTGTTGCTCTAGTCTTTCTTTTTCACAATCTATTAGACTATTTTATTATTATTCCTATCTATTCACTCCTTGGTCTCGCACTTATATCTACTTTACTCTCTTGGCCTTGCTTTATATTGTCCTGCATTGTAGGAAAAATACCTGAAGATCAACATTAAAAGTATTTTATAATGAAATTCCAATTAAAATTATAATTTTAATAATTCGTTTTGTTTCATTAGGTATGTCTATTTCATAGAGTATGTCTCTGTATGACCAGTTTTATTTGATCATACTGTGAGGACATACCCTCAAAACACATTTTCAACATTCTTTGCATGATTTCTTGCAAAATTTCAGCATGTAGGAAGGATTAATTTGACACTGTCCATCTCTTGCCCAGGCTTCACAGTATTTATTCTGATTAATGCAGTCTGAAGTTTCAGTAGAGCCTAGAACACACAAAAATATCTTCTGAGAAAAAGAATTTCATATTTTTTATAACTAGAGAAATGAATTAATGTAAATAAGATGGTAACTTCAAGCACCTACAATTGAGTTAAAAGCTAATGTAGTTATGGTGTCAATTAATCAATAAAATTAATTATTTTAAGATAAAAATTTGGAAAGTGAGATTGGGTGTGTGATTTTTCCCTTTTTTTTCTTTTGCCCTTAAAGAATCTAAGAACATCTAAACATTTGATGATGATGGAAATATTGGACCGACATAATATTTGGACATATCCAACTGTGTAGGATCAGAAAATTGAAATTTTCCTGAATTTTAACAATTATTTTCAATAAAAAATAGATTTCAATAACTAAATAATATCATACTTAAATGCTCTTAGGATTAATTATTAAATGTAATGTTACTTGAAATTATTCATACTTTATTAGTATTTTATAATAAAATTGGTATAATTTAATGTGTGTGTCTTCCCACATATATTCACCGCTCATGAAACTACAAAATATTGTAAGACACATAATTTATAAAATTGAGATTTTGTTATCAATTGATTCATTGTCAAAGAATATACCTTCTTACAAAATGTCATATCCCAAAAATAGTATTTTCCTGTTTAATTTCATAAAAACAAAATGTATCAATAATTTATAATATTCAGGCAAAATGTTGTTTGCCACATAATTTTAAATCTATTAAAAAAATATCTATTTTTATTCATTGTAACGAAGTATGAAACTAGTGACATAAAATAAGTTTAAATCAAAAGTCTAACTTGAAACTCCACATGTTTATCTAGTTTTTTTAGTTCTTGTTGGTTATGACATTTTGCATTGCTTGAGTTTTCTTCTTATCTCGACATTACTTTGTCAATCAACCATGTTATCACAGAGATATAACAGAGGAATGTCATTTGTATTGCTTCCAGTCTTGGATTAAATATATAAAAAAAATTATTGGAATGAAATTGTAATTATTTATACAAAACAAACACAAACAACTTCTTTGTGCAATATAAAATAATTGTTTTAAGAACGTTGTTTAAAAAAACTGACAAAATTCACTACTTTTCAGTGAAAATGCCATAAAAAATGGTTTTATCATTCCCAAGATAGCCCGGACAAGCAGACGAACAAAAATTTTAAAAACAATAGAATTTGTGACCAAATAGGAAAAGGATATGAACAAAACTTGCCTATGAGCTGTTCTTATAATGTTCCTTTTATTATAGACAATCATATTTATAAGTAGTTCAGCATAATAAGGCAATCAATAATCTGAACTGTGGAAAATCCTCCCTCAAGAAAACATTAATGAACTCCAAAAAGAGGCGTTCAATAATATGTATAAGAAATCAGAAGTCAAAATCCAAAAAATCACAACAGCAATTCCCTCAAATATTGGTCTCCGAAATAGATGCACTTAATTTTCACTCTTGTTCAATGTCTGTCTAATGGCGTGGTCTACAAATTGCAAGAGGCAAACAAAGAAATAAAAGCCATTCTCTACACAGACAATCAAGTAATTTTAGCAATATCTGAAGATAACTAACAAAGAGTCTCCTTAAAACCGAATACAATTAAAAATATAAAGAAAAAAACAGATGATAATCTTCTCTTACTTAGGAAATAATGGGAAGAAAAATTACTAATTTATAAACAAATTATTGAATTTTGTTTCAAAAAGTTTTTTCTTTATCTCTTGTATTGCTGCTTTTTAAAGTTTAAAAACACAAAAGATTTATTCCAGTTTCTGTTCTGTTTAAGAATGAAACTTAATAACTATTTTAAAAGTTTAGTCTTTTACCACTTACTTGTTTTACAAGACCGACATGCTTCTGCACAATAAATAGTCATATACGATGGATTTTTGATACATTCACCTCGCTCAGCCCAAGGAACACAAAGTTTATTGTAGTTAGAACAAGTTCCTGAAAAAATATATTAAATTAAATGCTTTATCTTATTCTACATGCTTAAAAAATTCAATAGTAATATTATGCATTAGAATTTGAAATTGAATATAAATTAATGTTTTGGTGCAGAATTATAAATCGAACAAGTCTTAATAACCTTTTTTCTCATTTGTGGATAATATACTACAACAGTAAAGGCACTACTGGAAGGACAAATTACTCCTACATCAATGATGTTTAACATTTTGTGAAAATTTGGCAATTACGATTTACCTTATTCTTACAACATGAAAAGTAATGTAGTTCAACAATTACTTCATCCTGAGTCCTGTTTGCTATCCAAATTAGTTTTATTTTTCTCGGAATATGGAACATGAATGAGGGGGCAAGACTCAACATTGCTAACCCAAGCATTGTTAACACACCAATAATTTCATAATTGTAATAACTACAACTCTAATAGAAATTTAATCTACTGAGACTGAGCAGTAGTTCTCACTATTTTCTTTAAAGGATACTACACTGACTGTAGTTTCAAGAAGATTTTTTCATCTCATGTATTACTGTTTTGAAATTTGAACCAAAAAAAGTTTTAGCTATTTAATTTTTTTTTAAAGAAGAATAGTTCTTCTTATCAACACAACAATAATACTCTCTCTATATATAAAACATCAAGGATAAATGACGTTTTTTGACATTTTATATGAAAGCTTTTATACAGAACCCTATAAGTGTGCTACTGTAGGGTAGGGAATTACTCCCAGTCCTGCATTAAAAAAGATTTAGGACAATAACTAGACGCTTGCAGTTTATGATGAGCAAAACAGGTTTCTGCAACACACATTATTATTATTATTATACATAACTCACAAATAATGTGTCTTAGGACCTTAAAACCTGGTTTTCATTATTCCAAAAGGGAATGAATATTGTTGGGTCAGGAGATTTCTGTGGGGTCATGAGTTTTGGGGGACTGGTAGGGACGTATGAGGAAAAGATGAGAGACAGACAGGGGTATGTGGGAAAATGAAGGAAGATAAGGAGACCGTGGGGCCTGAATTATGTTTCTTAAGAAGTATTCAATGAAAAGAGAAAAGAGAAGGTAACATGGTCAGAAAATTGCATAAACCCAAAATTTAGTATAATTAAATTGAAGGGGAAAAAAAACAAAAGTTTTTACAATAAAATTAAAGGAACTATTTGATTTTATGTTCAATTCAATCTCAATGATTACAGCATATGCACAGTGTAAGCACTGCTCTTCGGAAGATGGGTGTTCCTATGAAGTAATTTTCAATTTTAACACATTTATATACAAATTGTAAAGTTTTTACATAGGTTCAGCTACTTTAATAATTATTATCATAGTAAAAAAGATCTTCATAAATAAAATTTATGGAGAAAAAGTTCTTACCACATTCTTTACAAGATACCGGACAATTTACTCGCATCCATGTTGGATTCTTCTGACATTCTCCAATATTAGCCCAGTAGCGGCATAAATGACTGTTGTCTGAGCATATGTCTGTAATAGAAGAAAGTCTTTTATTGCAATGGTTTATATTTGTAAGTACCATACTTTAAAATTAAATAAAAGTACTAATGTCTCTGGAGAAAATGATTTCAATCTCAGTTCTACTGAATTTCATACAATGAAGTTGAAGAAATTAAAGCTAGCTTGAATAACCAGTCGCTTAATGAAATGAGATGAGAGAAGAAATATCACCCAATGTATTTTTAAATTTAATGAATGCTTTCAAAAATGTTCACATTAAATTTTCCATATAGAAATGCAACAATAACAACAAATTAAAGTATATCAGTATTATTCTGGTACTTACGTGGCTTAGAAGGAGGTCTGACTGGAGTTGGAGAAGGCAGGCTAGGATCCCGGCCTTGACACTCATATAACTTATTCAGTTTCAATAAGTCTGGCTGGAAGAGAAATACTTTGTTAGACATTGGCCATTAGCAATACTCTCATTGACATCTTTCATGGCAACACACCTTACTAAATCCTCTTCGCTGGCCAAGAACCTGAATGCCAGGTTTTCTCGGAACAATGGTAGGAGAACGACGGTCTCTAGAGAATGAATACATTCCATAATGCATGACTGATCCTAAAACAGAAATGAATGATTAATTGAAAAAATTCAATTTCATGGTCTTTACTGCAGTAAAACAAACATCATTTACATACCTGTATCATAAGGCATTCCTAATGTCTGCATTACATTCCAACTAAATTTCTGAAAATTATGTTCCATTCCTGTTAAAGAAATTATATATGTAGAAAAGTATCAATGTTAATAATGAAATCATTTTTAATGGACCAATAATATCTTATTGTCTTATGGAGATAAAAAAATTAAAATCAGAATATGGCTATTACTAGGGATTATATTTTTATGTAAATACGTATTTTTAAATGATACCTGTTTTGAATAATAATTTTTAGAGCTAACAAGCCATTTTCCATGAATTAAAACTATTTTATATTACATATTTTGGTATAATTACATATTTTTACATGTTTTACTTATTGCTACTTATTTCTTACATATTTCATTATATTTTAATACATTTATAAGTCTAACTGAAACATTTCTGAGGTAAGTTTGCAATATGTTACTGGAATCATATTTCTTCCATAACAATATAATGTTACTGTGCATCTATTACCACCAAACCTCCATCTTGAATTGTGAAACTTACATACACCCTGCTGCACTTCGAAACTGTACTTGGAAACAAATGTGAAAGGATGGTTGTGAAGCACAAGTAATTTCAAACAAGTGCTTGGTCATGTTTCATATGGTCAGGTTAATTTATTAACTGTAATTATTAATTAACTTAATTGAAAAGTAACAAATCTTTTTTATTGATCACTGTTTTATTGTGTTTTTGGAAGAAGGAGACCCCCCCAATTAGTTTTAGACAGATTTAGAGAGAAAATATTTAGATAGCTTAAAATAAAAGCATACGTTAGTGAAAGTTTGACTGAAGTAGTTTATTCTTCTCTAATGAAGAATCACAGCGGGGACATAAGATAAATAGTACTAATAAAAATTGAACTTACCTCGTTGAATGTTGTGCCACAAAACTGTTACATAATCATCCCGATCACCCCGACTCTGTTCATGCCAAAACCCAAGGGCATGCAGTAGCTCATGAATTACAATTCCTTTGTAAACACATCCAGGAGCCAAAGAAATGGGTTGGCCAGAACCACTTCGACCCACATGACTGCTACAACTGTTCACAAAATTTCAAACATTAAAAGTTTTTGGGTGTAATGAAAATTTTTAACGGTAAATGAATGAAACAAAGACTGTCAATAATGAGGTACAAGAGTGAAAAGATACCTGAGTTATTGTAAACAATTCCGTACATGCTGTAATTTTTGAGTTATTAAAATGAAAGCATGTATGTAATGTATCTATGGAATTTTGTGTTAATGGAAAGCATGTACAGAATTTTGCGTCAGCAAAAATGAAAGCATGAGTAGGTACTTTTCAGTTATTTTTCAATTACCATCTGGAATTTACAGTTCATTGGCTTCAAATAATGTTTTGTCAACAGGCATGTGCAAAGGGGGGAGGGGAGCCGTGTCTCCCCTCTCAAAATGTTGATAGTGGCCCTATACTCCTATGTAATAAAATATTATATTTCCATAGATATGATCAAGTCCTGATTTTTCTATTTTTAAACTGATAATATGGGGAATTAATACTCAAGATTTGGGGAAGAGGCTCTCCAAATCATCTGGTATTCCTGTAAATTGATCAACATAAAATCAAATTTATTTATTAACGAATTTGTTATTAAATGTACTATTAAATCCCAAAAAAATTTCTTGGCGTATTTTATCTATTCCCTAGTTAAATATGTCATATACATAAATAAAAAGTTTAATGTAGGAGGGACCAGAGGGGCCCAGAAATGTAGACCCCTTTCTTATTTTAGATTGCGCACGTCTATGGTTTTGTTAAAAGTGAACATACAAAGTACATTTTTAAAAAGAGGCCAAATCATTATATCTAATATATTACTTGCAAATTCGTTTTCGGCGTCTTGAGTTGTGCGCACGGTCCCCTACGAGAGGCGGAGAGCGAAAGATTCGCGTTGCTTCTTTGCCATGCGCTCGGGAGCCGATGGCCGTGTGCGTCCAACTTGCCCTGTCTCCCCCCCCGAGCCACCCCCCCCCCCCCGGCCGATGTTGCGTAAAGTGGCAGCAAGCCCTTCCCCGACGCCACGAACCTCGCGGGCGAATTTCCGGAGTCGTGTGACCGCGAGACAAACGCGGGCGCGAATGCGTTAAATCCCACTTCGGAGGAGAGGGCAAAAAAGTATTATTTGCACAGTGACGTCGTGTTTGTCAAATGTCTTAATAAAAGACTAACTTTAAGAGCGCTTCTCGGTTAGGAAAATCGCTCATTTTATACGATCGTTGTTTTAAACACTGTGACTTAATTGTAAATTAAAATTTAATATACTTGAATTTACATTATATTATTATTATTATTATTATTATTATTATTGTTATTTTATTTAAGGATAACCTCCATTTTTGTTTTGAATTGAAATAAATGAATTTGATTCTTTTTTATACAATTCATACATTTTATAAAATTCGTTTAAATAAATTAATTTTTGAAAATATAATATAATTATAATAATTAAATATATGGGTATTGTATATTTTATAGTTTAAACGTACACGTTGAACAAAGATCTACAGCAGATAGTTACAAAAGGGAGGAAATACGCGAAATAAAGAGGAGGGAATAGAAAATTGCAAATAAATTGAAAATCAGAAAATTGGTAATAAATTAATAAAGGTTTCAAAATACTGAATAAAACAAATGAGGAGGTGTAACATTATTTTTAAAATTATAATTCCTTACTTACCCTACTCCTTTTTGTAAATATATGTAGTCCAACTGAGATGTCCGAGGTACAAACCGAATGCAAGAAAGCCGATGGAATTCCAAGAAGGATGCAGCAATAACACTACGTTCATATACTCCTGCAATATTTAATACGAAGATAATGTAAAATATTGTTGATAGAATAAAATGTGTGCAAAGAAACATAAAAAGAGGCAGAGTAGCTAAATTTAAATGAAATATACCTACCAAAAGAAGCGGAAATAACATACGGGACAATGCCACGTGGCCAACGCATCTGTAGACTCCTTATTGCATTTCGTCCCTGGAAAGTTTATTATAATTAGGGCACCAGCCAATTTTTACATATACGTCAAGGCTATGTCAGATCCGGGAAATTGTGCAAAAAAATACGTCTTTAAGAGTTCGTGATGACCATAGAGGGTTTTTTCTCAAACAATGTCTCTGTGAATCTGTCAACAACTAGAGCCTGTACTTATAAGTTCATCAGTGCCTTCTTTTAAAGCCCGATGAAAACAAACATAAGCATGGCGTTAACATAAGAGTTAGGACTACTTCCATAAGCGGACTCATTCACAATGCGTTCGCATAAGCATAATACGTAAGACGTTAACTTAAGAGCTTGCAAGTTTCAAGCTTCTGTGCTTATGCGTAAGTAAGACATAAGAAATGAACCAATAACAGTACGTTAACTCAAAATCGAGAATCGAAAGAGGAGCGAAGTCGACAGACGAAGTTTTTTTGACTAAATACATCTAAATCTAAAGTACCGTAAATCTAAAGGGCCGTGAACACAGTCGATACCTCGAAATGGATTCTCACATTCTATCAATATTATTCCAAAATGTCTCAGAGCCAATAGAAACTCATATTTTGCTTACGTTTATGTTAGACATTTGAATACTTCAGTCTATCACTTATGTTAATGTTTATGTCTACGCGTTCTGCTTATGTTTACGTTTGCATTGTGAATGGGCCTTTATGGATAACTCATTTGTAAATGGTTTCATCGCTATCTCTTGCAATGTGATCTCTCAGCATGATACTGATTTGTTTCCCGACCTGCCCCTTCTAAGAGTAACTCCTCTACAATGCGCGCCTGCCTCACCTGCGCCACTTGGGAGGCGTTGACGCCGGCGATGTCCCCCTCGAAGAGGCCAGCCACCTCCAGCGGATCGGGCGAGTCTTCGTCTTGCGGCGGCGCCAGCAGCTCTGCCCATGCATGCCCAGCAAGTCAATGACAAGGACAAACTCAGTGCGGCGAAAATCTCGCGCGGTTTTCAACAAGTTTTGATTGAGGAGCTGTGAAAAACTTCCCGTCGCTCTTCAATGGCTTTTCGGTTTAGTCAGGTCAATCTGATATCCCCGTACTCACACGTCTGCTATAACCTTCCGAGATTAAGGGAAACAGACATTTAGGAACTAAGAATCAGCCCGTCGTCCAGTTCCGTGGGGAGAAAGGTTCTCTGACATTGGAAAAGATCGAAGGAAGAAATCTCATTGAGGCGTTATCTGAGGCATCGTATGAACCTGCTTGTCGAAGTCGATCAGATGTTCCACGGATTCTAAAATGAGGCGCATTCACTGTATTACATAAACCAATGTTAACGCTGATAGGTCTTTGATGAGCACTTCAAGTATGAACAAGAAGTAGACTTTATTCTCTCAAATCATTACAAACAGCCTGTGCCGGATTTAGTACTTCCAGGCCCCTTAATTTTGTGATAATCTTGAAATGTAAAGAACTGTTTATATTCTATACTACGTTTTGCAATATTTGTGAATACTGTTTTTGTAATGTTTCTACTGTTTACTGTGTGTGACTAAAAAATTACCTATTTTTTCCGCGTTGGCATAATCCTCTGGTGTTAAAGGTTCTCCGGGAACATTCATTTCCTGAAAACAAAATGCAAGCTTTAAAAGTATCGCAAAAAATTGTGGATATACAAAAGGTGGAAAGAAAGGATGAATATAAATTCCTCATACAATCCTCACTGAAAGTTGTTAGACCATGCTGCTGTTTTCAGTGATAAAATTAAATCATTAACATTAAGTTAAAAGTTAACCTTTTAGTTTAAACTGATTCGATTTATTTTCGTCAAAGAACAGTAAAAACTGTATATGATATACCACGGGGAGAAGTATAAACTGCGCAAGTTTTCTTGAGCTCCAGAATATTTTCCCCACTCTATTACTTTAGTTAGTTTAGTGATGAATGAAAGTAACAATAAAGTGAAGTTACCAACTCAAACGTTTGAAAACTATATATCATAGCCCCGAGTTCTAGAAAAAAATTATTGTTTCGGTAAACGAATCACAGATTTCATTTTATTAGTTTCGTTAACAAAATAGCAACGTACACCCCCAGCTCTACTGCTACCACAACTAGCAAAAGGAGAGCCCAACAAAACTTGTGCACAGTGAAGTTACATTGACGTCCAGAAGCAAAACAAGGAATCATCTCAGCATTTACTCGGATCAGAATAACTGGACAAATTTTTCACTTTTAGTTTGAGGGTTTATTAACTAGACAACTGAAAACCGTGTATATTCGAGTTACCTAGTTGTAGCACAAAAATGGTATAATAATAATAATAATAATAATAATAATAATAATAATAATAATAATAATAATAATATCAATAATAACAATAATAATAACGATAACAATACAATATTATGTAAAGAGTGAAACATGAATAGCTGTGCCAAGTGGCTTTGGTGTGGGTACCTCGTCGGGGCGGCCGAGGGGGATGTCGACGGGCTCCGGGCCCAGCGGCCACGCGCCGGCGCCCAGGCCGTTGCCCTCGCCGTCCGGCGGCGGCTCGAGCTGCTCGCAGCCGGGGAGGGCGCACGCGAGGCGCGGCGCGGGCATGGCCCCGCCGCCCACCGCCGCCGCCGCCAGCGCCGCCGCCAGCGCCACCCACGCCACTCGGGTGCCCATGCCTACCAAGCACACTCCTTTCATTATAACGCACTTCAGCTGCGAACCTATCACCGTTCTGGTAGTGCATGTTTTTTTGTTTTTTTTTTGTTTTGTTTTGTTTCCTCGGGAGGTGTCTGAGGCCTTCTCCCGCTGCATGGCGAGATTCAGGCATACCGTTGGCAGGCGGAGTTTTCCCAACCAGGTATCTCACGCCGGCGAGGCACCGCCTCTGCCGCGACAAGCTCTAAACCCCCCGGACCGGTCTCCCGGCATGTCTGCTTGTGTAGTGTACTTGTGTGTAAAGGGAGATGATAAGACAAGGAAGAGGTAGGAAAGATCGCGCACGCCCCGTTTGGTAGGGTACTGCTCCGGCATTCGCCTGGTATGAAACCGATCAAAGCAGCCAACCGCTAGAATCCTCCTCCAGACAACGACCTAGCTCCTGCCTCTTTTGGGAATGAAAGTAGGCCCTCCCGGTCAAAGGCGTTGCAGTGACTAGTTGATGCCTTGAGCCACCTCCCTGGATTCCCTGACCTGGCCCTAGCTGCAAACACGTACCTGTGAAGGAGGTCCTCTTGAGTCGGTGGCGCCGGCGCGCGGCGCGGCTTTATAAGCGCGAGGGGCAGGTGGCCGCGCGGCCCCTCGCCACGCGCCGATACCGCAGGGGCTCCAAAGCCCCGAACGCCAGAGGCTCCTCAGGCCACCAACTGCCTCTGGCCGGGCTCGAGTCTTGACGCTGGCACGATTTTCGACACTAGCTACACAGCTAGGTCGAAACCAGCCGCTCGCTGTCTGGAGGAGAATTCCAGCGGTCGGATGCTGTGATCGGCAGTTTTCCGTGGTTTCTCCGGTCAATATCAGGCGAATGCCGGAGCAGTACTCTACCAAATGGGTCACGGACCGCGCGCGATCTTTCCTTCTCATTCCTTGTCATATCCTTACACTCAGATGCTCTGCTCTACAACACATGCCGGGAGACCGATCCGCAGTCCCGGCAGGGGTGGTGCCCCGCTGGTGGGAGATACCTGGTCAGGGAAAACTCCGCTCTCCGACTGTAGGTCGGCACTACATCCATCCAGCGGGATAAGATTACAGCAGTCTCTCGTGCAAAAAACATGCATTACACGTATTGGTCTAATGAGTAATCTTAGCAGTTAATGCGCCTGGATTCACTAGTATTCAATCAATCAATATATAAACCCCCGCTGACAGAACTTTGTGAAAAAAGCGGTTAGGGGAACTTTTCATTTGTTCTATTTCACATTTTCAAAAGTATTTGTATTTGATTGAGCAGGCAAATTGCAAACGATGTCTTAATTAGAGCCCAGAATTCCGCGTATTATTTTTTTGAAAATAGGCAGATTCAAAAGTCCAAATTGTCAAACGGGATCAAACGTAATATCCAAGTATGGGATAGAAATGATCGTGATCGAAGGAAGCTTGTCGGCATCAACGAAAGAAATCCAAGAATCTTGATCTATCGAATAGCTTTCTGGCATCACTTTTTAACACATCGTGAAGCTAGAACCCAAGTTCAACTCTTCCTACCAAAAATTGCGCCTCTAGCTACAGAGAAAGACACAACAAAAAATGCCCACTTGCTATCGAGTCTTGAAGATAGGTTTCATTCAGCTCTATAGAGATCGATGCCAGGAGAAGGGGAAAATATTAAGGAAAGTGAAAGAAAAATATCAAAATAAGCCAAAATACTTAAAACAGACAAAAGAGGACAAATGAAAACATTTTAAAACAATTCTAGAAGCACAATTAAATGATTACCATTCTTAGTTTTAAAATCGTAACAATGATAAGGTATTTTTCCAAACTTTCTGGCTCTAGTCTTAACACTAACACGTGTGTTATACTGGAATCCGTTGAGGAATTATGACTTGTAATGGAAACATAAGCCATACAAAATTATGAGATACTCCAGTGAAAATAAACTGAAATTTCAAAATTAGATTGCAGACCGTCGATTGGATTGTAACATTTCAGATATCACGATCGTGGAAAAAAAGCAGGTATCTTCTGTGGACGTGGCTACGTCTTAACTTAAAAACAAATTCAGGTTCACTACTTTTCTAATTTATAGCTTTCCCCGATTTAATTTGATTTAATTGTACATCAAACTGCGCACAAGTGGATAATTTGCGTAATGTACATATGCTCTAGAAGAACAAAATGCATGATTGGAAAATAGTATATATCATTCCCAGTGTTTCAATTAAATTAGATGGGGCCCGAGGAACATGAATGAACCTCGCCAGTCCTTCTGTTCTCTTAGTGAGGTACTCGAAGCAGATTACCCTTACCCTCAAAGGCGGATCCAGCTGATCACTGGCGGGGGTAGGGGGTATAATAGATTTTTGTTTAATAATAAACATATTAGTTATTATATTGAATATTGTTTTTGTATGGTCCATATGACACTATATACTGTTGTTGTCTAATTATATAATTCTAACATAAATAAATATTTAAATTGATATTGACAAATAAAGTAAGGTAAGGTAAAAAAGGTAAACTCTAGGCCTTTTGTGGGGGACATGGCCCCCACGCCCCCGCCCTCAATCCACCACTGCTTGCCCTCCACCATCGCATAGGAATCATGTATCCATTCGTAATAATCAGTCTCGGCGAGGAAACGATGTTATTCACAGTAGCCTCGCAACTTTATTATTTAACCGATGTATTCCTTTTACAGGCCGCATTCGGCAGTTGCCTTTTAGTTTGGAGAGCCCTGAAATACAAAATCGTTGACCTGGACAAAGGATGCGATAAAACCCGCGCATCCGACGTCGAGGGCTAATGTGACATTTGTTGTACACATCGTGTCATGTGTGCCCCCTGCGATCAGACCGACTATTTCGCACTTGATGGACGGGGCGCGTAGATAAACGCGCCGCGTGTCGTGTTTTGGGTGGGTGGTAGGGGTGGGGGGCGACAGTCAGTAACATTAAATTTCCGGGGTCTGTGACCAGCCCTCATAGTGGGTATACGTTCCAAATGGCCCCAGCCCACATCACGGAAGTAATTAGATATTACGTTCGAAATGGTGGGTTTTAGACAACTCGATTCTCAGAGTAGCTACGTCTTCATTAGGGAAGGCCGAACACATACTTCGTTTTTATTCGGTGGACTGCGGGAGGATGACGATGTACACAACAAATTCCTCACATTTAAAATTCATGTTTTGTTTTTGTTCATGAACAAATACTTCCTTTTTGCGACTCATCTTCTCTATTGTTTTATTAAATTTAAATTACTATCTTACGTATGCTGTTATAAACGTAAGCGTCATTATATGCCCAGTTGTCCCATTACCTTACGTCGGCTGGCTCTATGTACACGTATAAGATTCTACATTGGGGGTGTTCCGTTCATGTGGGCTAAACAAATACAGATAATATGAGATTTCGGTTGAAAACAATATTATATTGGGAAATGATTTTTCAAATTATCATTACCAATGAGAATATATCATTTAGAATTGAAAGGCAGAGCGCAATAGTGGTCCAATCCCCAGAAAAATGGGTTGACACCATTTGTAACCTATGAAGGTGAACTATCTTTCTACATTGTTGGTTTGACCAGTTTTCCTTAATGTTTTGTCGAACTAATTGTTGTAACATCTGATTTGCCCTACTTCCTTTGCTTATAATACATTAAACATAATATGAGGTTTTCTATAATATATTTCATTATACACGATGTATTTTACATCGTGTTGTCGCGTTTTCAAATTTAAATGATTATATTTAACTTTGAAATGAATATAGCTCATCTCAATACACTTGCACAGGTGTATCATAAAAATGTTACAAGCTTCTAGAGCGTGTAGAAGGGAAGAAAAACATCACATTTTGTAAAGGAACATGAAAGGAGAAATTTCATAAAATGTAATAACACATGTGTCTTTTCCCCTTTGATTTTTAAGCAACTCCTTCTGCCCAGTGTTTGGAAGGCCACATTCTGATGCAGTTAAGGATATTTCATGTATCTGTAGAACATCTGTGAATATGGGGTTACCTGAAATCAGGGGAATAAGGTTACATGTGTAACTCCGTTATAATCAATTTCTCATGAATTGTTCATTGGCAAAAAGTGATCAATTTGACCCCGATACATGCTCAAAAATGTAAATTTTATTCTGAGTCAGTCTGGATATCCGATTAATTATTTTTGTAAACTTTAAAATTACGGTAATTTTTACATTCTATTAATAAATATGTAATAATTATTAAGAATTTCATGGTTATTATAGAACGAATATAAAATTATTTGAAGGAGTGTTTCATTAATTTAAACATTAATGTTAATATCTAAACGTATATACGTAGTGTTGTGCAAAAAAACGGCGGATTTTCGGCAGAAAAAAATTATTGCCGGATCCTGATAACGAAAACGCGGATAAATCCAGTTGTTAAATTAAGAAAAAATCCTCTAACATGTGGTGTAGCCATGTTTTGTGGGTCCTAGATATCGAAAACTGGATAGACGGCAAAACGTCCGTCTGTGAACACAACGCTAGCAGGTAAACCGTTCAGCTGATTTTTTCCAAAACTGATATTCCTTTTTCTATCTAGCTGATGTCTCGGCTCCTTGAATTTGAAATCGATATTTTAAATTTTGGAGGGTACTTTACATAAAACCGTTGAGACATTTTTAAAATAAAAAGTCTCCGTCGTTTTTGATTAAATTTTGTTGTTTGATAGTGTGAAGGACGTTTAAGAGAATGGTGTATGTCTCAAGTTCCCTGAGTTTTCGAAAATTGCAACAAAAAAATCGGAGTCTTTCTATAACTACAATTATGAAGATAAGCATTTTTTCTGACCGAAATGTTTTCATCAGAAACATCTTCAAATAAGGTAATGTTGAATTTTTTTGAAAATATGTGAATTTTTTGTGTAATTTGGCGACAAACAGTCGCCCGCTCCGAATTGACTGCACTTCGTGAACGTAAAATGAATGGTGATGTAAGGCACCTGCTACATAAGTTATTATTTGTTCATTGTTTTATATTTCTTTGTTCGTTTCTTACATTTGAGCGTTTGTTATACGTTTACAAATTAATCTTTTAGGAATTATTTAAAACATATTTTAAAATGCGTCCTTTTATTGCCTTAAGTATAAAAATGAATGGATAATTTCGCTTTGCATAATAAGATGTTGGAATGAAAAGTCATGCGTGTAAAGACCCAGAAATTTTGAAAAATACAAAAATATATTTAATTATATTTTTCAATCCACTTTCATTTTCTTCTAGCGGTATCAAGAATTCTTATTTGCAAAATATGTATCCCATACGATTTAGCGTCCATTGTTGCTTTTGCAATCAATTGCTTGTAACATCGCACTGATAAAAGAATGACGGTCGCCTTTCGTTCGCGTTAATATAATCTAAACCTTTTATTTGCGGCTAAAATACGCATCGCGGCTCGTTGGTACATTTATGTAGAACGTAATCGTTTGTTTATGAATTTTTCAAATGGTGGTTGCGTATAAGATAGAAATTGTCATATAATAATATTACATAGCCATTAACAATATAGCGAGAAAGCACGTGCTGTTGGAGCACCACTAGTTTGAAAGTCAGGAAAGTTCTACATTTTTTCGGCGTCTTCCTACAACAATAAAAATGAAGATATAATTTTCCTTGAAGAAATCTATTTATTAGAAATATATCTTCAATACGTATTTGAAGTTCCGTGAGATTGGTGGTTATCCTGCTCATGAGTTTGAAAATGTCATACTACACAAGAAATTTAACTTTTATGACCCAGAGTTCAGAAGGCAGATTCACTTAAATGTTTACACTTAAAAACCATCAAAAATATTATCGACTCCATTTATCTTTATGTTGCAATCTCTCTCGCAGCTCATACTCACACATATTCCCATGCTCATATTTCTGTATCTCTGACAAATCATTGCTTGGTATTTACCCGCTACGAACTACGCTCGTTACCAAACTGTAAAATTACAATGTTTGGACGCGAAAAGGTCTAAACACTGTGACGGTACCCTATTAATTGCCTCCAACGCTTTTAAGTCTGTAATTGGTTTAATTCATTTTATTTCGCCTCCTCGTAATAGCGAATGTCTATGGCGGATCAATACATTTATGGGATTTTTATATAAAAGATGCACCTACGTTTTTAAAAGGGTTCCGTTTGTGTTAATTAGTTTAGGCAGCGCTTGTATCCGTGTACATGATGAGGTACGAAAGTTCACAATGGGCAATGTCGACGACTTAGTTATTGCGTTAGTTATATTTAAAGAACATATTGAGAACCTCAGAAAGGTCTTCGACATTTTCATTGAAAAACATGCAATTGAACTACGAGGTATCTTGATTTTGCAAGTGTGATACTCATATTTAAGGTTTTCTGGTTTGTGGTGAAGGTATTAGAATGAATCAGAAGAAATGCAATCCCTTCGGCTCATTCTACAAAACAATTTAAGTTTTCTGGAGGTCTGTGATTATCAAGCTAATGTCAAAATTTCTCCATGATCTTCCAACCACTACTGGAAATACTGCTAAAGAATGAGAAGTAGTTTTGGGAACATTACCACCAAACTGTATTTTCACAACTTAAACCGAGCCCCGTAATCCACCGCAGCGGGCGGCAGAGGTCAGCGGTTACGATAGCTAACGAAAGAAAAGCTCAGGCAGGCCAAATACGCTAAATACGGTGAAGAGAATTCGTCATTGTTACGATAGTAAAACAAACATGTTTTGTACGCAATGTATGAACTCGTGGTAAAGAGCAGTTGAGGGATGGCGCATCGGCTACCAAGGACGAAATGTTAGAAAATGCTGGGTTGAATTCGTGAGAATATGGACGCCGTAAAGAAGGCCGGTTAAATTCTGATTTAAAACCCAAATAGTAACGACGTTAAGATATTAGAAGTTTGGCTAAATCTTGGGGAAGGTTTCACCAAATAATTCTGAATAGGAAAATAGGTTAGAATAATAAACCAAACTTTAAGTAAAAATGATTTATGAAACTGTATATATCTCTCAGTCTTTTTTCTCAAAACAATTTTTCAATGCACTAAAAATCTTTTATAAATATTACAAAACGTTTTAATGAGAACTAATTTCAAGTTCAAAATTTTGAGAAATGCTAGAAGACATAATAACTTTTATATAATAGTTCATTGAGGAAATAAAATGCTCTCTTTTCTCTCAAAATTCAAGACAGAAAACTTCCAATTTCACCAGATTCTCAGTAGTTGCACTTAATTCTACAAAATGTTCTAATATTCATTACCATAATATTAATTCTCTTACTATTATTATTATTTCAAACATGTTATGTTTAATTATACAATTCACATTTCTGCAATTTGTGACCACGATGATCTGAGCAGATGTCTCGCTTGAAACCAGGGAGACTTCGGTAGAAACAATCTTTGTAGCATTCATTGTTTTCACAAAAATACATCTAGTGCTGTTTTCTGGGGAAACAATCAGCAATCTGTACTCTTCAAGGTAAATTGAATGCTCAGAATTTGTAAACAGAAAGTAATTTTAAAAGGCAGAAAATAAAATACTAATTACATTATGACATAGTCGTAAAGTATTTTGTTTACATCTGCTGTAGTTCATTTGCTGGACACTTCTTTAATATTAATTCTAAATATGATATATAATCTGAATTACTTGCTTAATTACTTGAAAAAATGAAGTTATATTATCACTATTACGGTTATGCAATGCACATGTTAGATGTTATCAATATGTCAGAGTACCACTAAACTTTTTTTCCAGAAAATCAGCACTGAATACATCCATAGTTAATAAAACAATTTGAGAAATGGTAATAGCAATTTGAGAAAAGTAATAGTTCAAGCAGGAAAATAAATAAACAGCATCTCGTACAATTCATTGTACTACAGAATGTACTTACGTTATCACAGGTAATACCATGAGACCATTAGAAATTTCCGATTTACAATAGAAATTTCCAATGAAGAAGTGGCATTCAACAAGACTATTCCACAAATGAAATAACATCCAAAACAGTTTAAGAATGTGCCAAATAGTATATTGTTTAGTGCTCCCAGTGCACAAGACCGTGCTTCCTATGATTTATGTACTACACCTTGTAACTGGCCAACTGGGAAGAGGTGGTATGATAAAGCGGTAATTTTTGGGAGGTACACCATTTTGATTAGTGCATACCAGATCTATATTTCAACACTATTGGTGTTAATTTCATGACTGGAATAGTCACTATAAATTGCTATTGCAAATACCACAAAAGAGAAAGAATCGCAGATGAAGGATTTCAATATTACATCTAAAAGGACCTTTTTTTTAATAAAACATAAAAATTCAAAATACTGCTTTAAAGGTTTTTTCTACTGAATAGTAAATGCTCAAAAGTATACAAGATGCATCCAATATAAAATTGAAGCAACTAATTCTGATTAAAGAAACTTAAATCGCAAGTAAATAGCTAAAATGTTACTACAGTAATAAATATTTTTAACTTCTTTATATCAACAACAGTGGTAATTTATATTAGTCAACAATAGTACAGTGTAAACTGGTAATTTATATTAGTCAACAATAATACCATTTAAACAGTCTTCTAAAACCTTGAAAACAGATCAAACAGGTAAACATCATTAAAATACTGGACAATGGAAATGCAGATAAAGTGAAACAACAACAAATTCATCTTGCAGATCCTATAACTATGACCTAGTCCTTCTACATCACTACTGGACACAGAATCTTGTGTTCATACAAAATTTAAGAAATAAAATTCAGACTACACTATTAAATATTTGGCAGTGTTAAAAAATTAATCTGTTACATTCTTTTTGGTAATAGAACAATTTATGTTCATTGTAAATAACATTATTTATATGCAATTTTGAACAAAAAACAGATTAATTCCTTTTCTTTAATAGAAATAAATGGCAAAACATTAAGAAAGACACAATAAGAAAATAAACAGAGTCTTCAAATAATTGTTGCTGTCAATCAAATATTAGTTCCTCTGGTCACTAGTGGTTTTAATATTGGGCATCAAAACAATTCTCTTCTTGAAACTATTTTTCAGATCAATTCTGTCTTAGAGGTTCCACCAGTTAATAAAACACTGTATCATGTGACACAATTTTTCAGGTGTTTCAAGCATTGCAAAATGACCTGCATTTGCAATAAGCTCCAAGGATGAGCGAGGAATTGTCTGAAAGAAGAAGACAAAAATAAGAAGTATATCTTTGAAGGTGCAGCATATACTCTCTTTTAAAACTGATTTTTTCTAAACACATTTGCTTGTAGGATAAATACATTTTCAGTTCTATAGAACTTAGTATAGTTGTGTCAATAATCATAAAATAAATTTAAGAAAGTTTTTCTATAGAAGCGACTCAGAACGATCAGACAAATCGATCATTACACTTAACAGTACAAAATATTGTTGACAAATTAATATGATCACATTTTTCCTTTCACTAATGGTAATTTGAACATTGGCAGTCAACCAAACCCAAAATAAGCTGATATATATCAAAGAACATATTAATACAGAAACAGGATACAAATTAATAAGAGACTCAACCCTTTTTTATTAGGACTGAGTTTCGTATTGATCTGAAACTCCTTTATCATTAAACAATTAAAAATAAATACATTTTTAAAACCATTAAAAAACACATGTGAAAAATAGACTGCAATACTTAATGTATACAGAGATATTTCCAATTCAATCAACCTTCTTACAGACAGCCAGTGTATATAGCACTGATAGTGTGTATTTTGCAAATTTACATTCTCGCATCAGTAATGGCACAATATTCTGAAGAAACATATCTTACAGAACTCAGACTTTTAAATGTCAGAATAAAATAATACAAATAATAAGCACCACATGATCCCTGCAAGTCTCTTTTCATTGAGCTTGGAATACTACCATTACTTTGCCTATTCAAGAATGTATCTTCTGTTTTTGCCAAAACTGACTAAATCAAGGAGATAATATTTTCTGCAACACAGATATTTACAAAAACATGTTATACAAATGATATTGCAACCAGATAATTATGAACAGCTAACCAGAGGTGTATCTAGGTATTCAGGTGCCCTTTAGGAAGCATATAATTTGCACTGTCAGGGTACTTCAAATTAGGGTTGTTGTAGTACTATTCTAAACATTTAGGGACTATACCATCTATCAACAATGAAATATGTTACATTGATACCTGTTCAACACGGAACTTGAATAAGACAGAAACCTGTCCAAGTCGGAAAGTATTTTTGGTCCTGAGGAAAAGCATATGTTTTTACTTGTTATTTCACCTGAATAAAACAGAAACTGTCCAACGCAGAAATGGAAAACCTCTGACACTGTCTATTATTCACTACCCACTATCCAAAATGGAAAATTATTCTGATTGAAGGCTAGATACACACTTTCCCTATTTCACACGCTCTCTTTGAGACTACAAGAGAATTTCATGAATGGGATTGATTTCTGTTCCTGGAGGCGCAGACAATTCATGCATCCACCCTATTTTTGCAGTGCTCCGTTTTCACGGTGGGGAAGATTACTTTGCCTTTTTGGTTGGCACTTGCTGCTCTAGATGGCCAAGGCGGCCTCTTTCACAAGCTGAATATGAGTTTTCAATAATCATTACTGGTTTTCAAGAAGAAAAAAATTATGATTGTGATTATTATTATTATTATTATTATTATTATTATTATTATTATTATTATTATTATTATTATTATTTCTTCAATCATGATTTTAAAATTCTTTTTAGTTGTCTTTAACTCCTTTTACTCTCTGATTCAAAGTATATCGACTATCTTTTATTCTATGATTTAATTCATTCTATGAGTGTATTCACTACTTTTATATATTATTCTCTGATACTTGCAGTGAGGCAGCTATTTGTTTTGCTGTGTTTTATATAATTGTTGTAATAATAATACTAATAATATTTATTGAGTCATACAATTGCAATCATGTATGACGAGTGAATAATGAGCTTTATGTATTTTTATTGTAAGCATTCTTGTCATGTGACCTATGTGACATGTTAACTTTAGAATAATTATTTGTATCTCTAAGGGATGATCCGTTGTAGAATAACAAAATTCAAAAAGTAGGCATTTTGTTGACTTGCAGTATAAATTCAATGTGTTAAAATTAGAATTCTTTAAACAATATTGAAGATGTTTAATTTATTAAGCATCCAAATTTATATATTAGTTGTAGTTCTGGTCAATATATTGAGTAGACTGCAAAGTGTATCCAATATACCACAAGATCACTTATGTATTAAACATGGCATAACTATTCACGAGTTCAAAATGGATAAAAATTAAAGATACTTTTTAGAAGAAAGTTAATATGTAATGAAAACTTTTTTATAACCAACCCTTTCCATTTCACACTCCTGCACCAGTGTGACATATGGATCTTTCATGCCATGAACCAAAAGAGTGGGTACAAGAATGCGCCTGTGGAAAGCTGAATCTCCTTCTGGCCAATCTTGCCCTCGAGCAATATGGTTCAAAACATACGAAGGAACACCAGCCTTGATGGAATCAGCTGTTTCTATGTGTTTTCCACACGGAACATAGAGAATATCTCTGAAATAAAAAGAAGAAGTAAAAGAAGTATTGAACACATGAATGTAATCACATCCTTCTACAATTTTACAATCAAAATCAAGAAGTTCACAAGATCTTGTCATTTTCTTTTATAGAATCCAAATACATTTACTTTCCTACAGGTAAATATATTTTTACTGAACAGTCAATTACCTCTTCAGACCACAAAACAACAGAGGTTTTAAACATATCTGCAACCACGGAGATACAGCTGGTGGTCGGAAATCTGCAGTACGAGGAGCCAAGGGAGTTGGACCTCCACCACTGACAAGAACTAGTTGGCTTACTTGCTGAGGACGATATCTAGCCAATGCAGCCGCCAAGCTGCAACTACAAGTAAATATTTAATTACAATTCAAACAATGGTGAAACACACCAAACTCAAAAGAATTTAACACACAAATACACATTATTAAACAAATACTTCAAACCTTGAGATTTGCGATATGAATGAAATGTGCATAATGTCTTTTTTCTGGGAGTTTGAGCAACCAATAATATATTATACATACAAAGTAATAAACAATTCAATTAGAACTTTATTTCCTCCTTTCATAAAGTAGTATGCGAGTTCTACTACCACAATCTATGATAAAAGATAATATATTTGAAAAAAACATGTCACCTGAAAATGAAAAATTTTTAAATTTTGGGGATGATGCAAATGACTTTAAAAACTTTATATAAATGGAGGGTGAATGAATTACTCAGTACACAAGCCTCTGCGGATGCTCTATTTTGCTGTGATTATCTATCACCCTGCACCTTTCAATAAATGTAAATAATAATTATTTATTAATTAAAATAAGTGACAGATCAAGTATTCTATGCTGATTTTAGGAGAAGTGATCGTTTTTGATGATTTGCGCAATTTGAAAAAAATGCGTAAACATTGAGAAAGGAAGGTTCCCTTACGTTATTTCTTTTACATTGTTCAAATGACAGACTTCAATTAACTGAATACTCTGAAACAGTATCACTTTCACTTTTTAGCTCCTCCCAAATGTAATAAAAAACATAATGGCATAATGAAATAATTCCAATCTAGCTAAAACTTAAACAAAGTTGAAACTATTTACCTGAATAGCAACAGGTATGGACAAGTTGTTTACAAAAAAATATTTTTTCTCATTAAATGATTTCATTATTATTCACATTTAAATTTGAAGACTAACTTTCAGATCCACAACTTAAGAAATGCTGATTCAGGATGAATGAAATGCAAATTTGTTGTAGTAATTAGCAGACTTTGAAAAGTTAGGAGACTGATGAATCTTTAGTTCAAAAGAGTAACTTGTAAAAGGGAAAGGGGCACGGTGCTTCAGCCTCTTCCCTCAAAGCTGATGAAGCTTGATCACAAAAACCTGATTTTACTAATTTTCTGCAATAACAAAACTCATTTGATATCTCAATACATTAAATTATTAAAAAAATTAAATTCAGTAATTCAATTATTTATAACAAAACATCACGTATGCTGGACACTAAACCTACAGACCTTCCTGCAGAAAAATCCTGGTTGCATCATTGGATACAATGCTATATTGGAACAGTTTCGAATGCAAGGATTGAAAAAAACTTTCTACAACAATTTTGTAACTTTTACAACTCAAAATTCTTTTTCTTTGAAATAGTTGTTCGATCACTTTACCATTTACAAAGAATGGCAAATTGACGATGATGATGATGAAAGTTCAGTGCAGTGAAAATAGAAAAAATGATAGGTCATTAAAAACCCAACTAAAAAAGTGGGTTTAACAGAAATAACCAGAATTTTTAAACTGATTTTCAAACAAATTTGCAAATTATAATTTATACTTTATCAGCCTAACAGTTGAGATGTACAACACTGTAGTGTATTATTTTATTACTTTTTGTTTTCCTGTTTACTTAGCCTCTACTTCTACAGAATAACAATGATACATTTTTAGTAAATAACATTTTTATTTTTTCAAAATCAAAACTGAGTTTATGTCGTTTTATTCAATAGCACTATCCTTACAAAAAGTTTCAAGAAAAATAAGGAGAAGTTTTTGAGAAAACCTTGTTTATAATATTGTCCATATTTTCCTCAAAATTGAATGAAAACTACAAGTATTTTCAAAAAAATTTACATGACATTGATTGAATAACTAATTATGGAGAACAAACTTCATTTGAAGAAAATATCTTCAATTTTGTAGTTGTAGGTAGGGTTTTGATTATTTAAGTCAATTGATTTTTCAGTATCATGGAGTCACAAAACATGTGAGAAAGTACAAATATCATTCTAACATTTTTTGAAGCAGAATTATGTTTCTATACTCTCTTCATCTAAACTAATACCATTTTACAAACTCAAATGTAAATTTAGTGTTAACCAAGATAAAAGTAAAAAGTTTGTCTTTTTCTCAACATTATGTTGCATGCCAATATCTATGCATCACAGATTTATAATTTGTAATGGTAATATGCTTTTAAAGAGTACTACAAAAGGTTCACATCCATATGTATAATTATTTATCGGAAAGCATTCCCAGAACTGAATACATGCTTAATGCTTGAATAAAGATATTGTACATGTCACAACATTTATAAATTTTTCATTCTAGGCTCAAGACCTTCATTCAAACAATATACATGCATACACATAACACAGGGGGAACTTCACATGTGTCGAATCACACAATATTTTTGATTGGTTTTCTTTTGAACAAAAAACAAGACAAAAATCAACCCCATGCAAATATGTCAGATATTCATTCAAAGTACCTCAAACGTGAATCCCCAATTCAAACAGCAAGAAAAAACTCCACGATAAATTTTATTCAAAATCCATCCAGCAATTCCTCTAGATATGTGTCCAGATTCTGCCAACACATATGTGTTCACCTTGTTTTGTTTTGGTTTCATTTTAACAAATTATGAATTAATGTGTAACATTATTTTAAATATAAGTTTTCATTTACCCAAAGGCATGTCCTATGACAACACATTTCATTTCTCCCACGAACTTGTCAAATATGTCCAACGTGTCTTTCAAAAGATTATGGAATGTGTAAGCACAAGGAGAATCAGGAGTTGAACTGAAGCCATGGCCCAACATGTCAGGTGCCACAACTTCATAACCTTCTTCCCCAAAATAATACAACAAATGAGACCACAGATCTGCTGAGCATCCTACACCATGTAAAAACAGAAGAATAGGTTTCTGAAACAAATTTAAAAACGGGGAAATTAAAAACATTCAATATATTAAAAACTGAAATTACTGTATAAGAATAAACTAATGTTTGTCCAAATGACAAGTTGGAAATGACTGTTTGACTTTTAATTAAATTCTATTTAAAATTCTATCTGGACAACTGCAAAAACATTAATGCGATTCCTTAGCATGCCTCTTCAGAAGGAAAATTATAAAAGAAAATAAATATAAAAGGTTTGTTTTCAGATTATTTTGTTAAATAGACCCTTCATGTAAAACAGGACCTAAAAGAGGGATTATTTGGAGGCTTTATTTATAAAACTAAAATTAATCCTAGCAGCATGAACATTTACTTTCAACTGATCACAAAATTGCAGAACATTAATCAATAAGGGTAGGTGGAGAAAGAGTAGAATAGATTCTCACAATAAAACTAATTTTGTACTCTCATGTGTGTCAGTACATATGATGATTTGTATTTTGAACTGAAAGAATTAAAGATTTTCCTTTTAAAGCAGAACTGTGATTTAGTAATTTAGACCTGGAATGTGCAGTTGTATAATACTTACTTCTGAACTTCCCAAATAAATGAAGTTAGCAATACTGATGAGATTTCAGAAATAACCAAAATCAAAAATAATGGAGGATCAAGATAACAAGGTTAGATTATAAACTCATGCTATTTATTTCTTTAAATTCCCCTCAAAATGATAACCTGTTGGAAATATCAGTTAAAAGTTTCCATAAAATCAAATTTAAAAATTTGCTTATTTGTAACTCAAATTTATTTTGTTTTTGAGTTTCTGAAAAGCAGATTGAACTAATAATTACTGAAAAGAGTTCAGCTAATTGTAACAATATTGTTGACAACTTGTGATCATCATCATGTAGTAAATGAACCATTTTTAAGGAAGTCAGCCAATTGTTATAAGGTTAGAGAAAATTCCTTAGTAAACAGAGATTCTTTGACAGAATCCATTCCTAAATGATTCATGAATAAAAAAATTAAGAACACAAAGGATATCCATACATAATAAAAGCTTTAAAACAAAATACAACCGACAAATTATGGTATAATTCTATGCATTTGAGAAATATGTTTGTTCCTACCATGAGGAAATAATACACTACATGTACAAAAGTGGCACAATGAAATACCTTACTCCTTTTAACTGATTCTGATGCATGCAACTGATTCATTTTAGTAAAGATCAATTCTATGAGACTTAAAACAACTAAAAAATTTCCAGGGTATTTAATAATATAATTTGAAGCAGAAAATTAAGTTTTGAAAATTGTTATTGGGCTCTACTACTAGCCACTAGTTAAGTTAAAAAATTAAGTTAGCACATGAATATCATCATTCAACTTCACACAATCTCCCATGGAATCTGTGATTACGAGGTGAACATTTGCTCATATCCAAGGAACTTAGGATACTGGCACAAATTTCGAATTGCTATTGAAAAGCAAATCTTGTGTGAATGCTTTGTAGGTGACTATAGCTATGTATATGCTATACAATGAATTTAAAGGTAAATATTGTTTCAAAATCTAGGTCATTGGTGTGTGGTGGGGGAGGAAGAAAAATGGGAACATGTGTAACAGAGATTTTTGATTGGAGGAGAAAAGTACGGAGAAAAAACAGAGGAGAGTGAAACATTAAACATATTCGTGTTATCAGTCAGGGGGGTTGAATGGAAAATTATACAATAACAATAATAATGTTCAAATGATCTAATATAAAATTATTATTATTATTGTTGTCATTATTATTATTATTATTATTATTATTATTATTATTATTATTATTATTATTATTATTATATCTTTATTATAGTAGCATTAAAATCACAATAACATCTTGAAATGTTAAATAATCTCCTACTAAAAAAAATTATCTTCTGTATAATATCCTAATCTATCTGTAGCAAGTATTGTAGTATAATCCCTAGGCCAATGACCCCATCTCGATCAGGTTTTGTTCAGTTTCCCTGGTCCCTTGATCAAATGCTGAGATATCATATTGATTCGTCATACATGATTGTATTTGAATATATGACTCAATAAATATTATTATTATTATTATTATTATTATTATTATTATTATTATTATTGTTACTGATAGTAATAATAGTTTGATTTAATGTAGTATTATGAGTGCAGCAGACTGACAGTAAAACAAACTCATCTATAGAAATAAAATGTATCCCAACTTTCTTTCAACTTCTTGTCTCTATGTTTCTACTCACCCCCCACCCTTTTTCTTTTCTACATTTTTTCATTTTAATTTTGAATTATATTTGTCAATTATTCTCTGAATTATAGTGATTTCTGAGTTTTGAACAGCTGGGAGGCAGATATCCAATCAAGAGCTGCAATACACGTTCCTGATTTGATAACCACAGCCAACTGATAAAATGTCAGAAGTCATTATAATTATATCAGAATGAAAATGACAAATGATTTAAATCTTAACACAACGATTTACATATTCGAGTACTTGTGACATTTACATGTACCCAGATAGGTTGTTCTGCTCAACACCACTGGATAAATACTTCACACTGCAGGTTCTATCAGTCTCAAGAAGTAGAGGTATTTTATATTTATTTCAAAATATTTTTTTTTTGGAATGTAGACTAAAAGGTTAAATTTGAAATGTTCCTGTATGACCTATTACTTGAAACATTATATTTAAATATTAATAAATAGTTTGAATAAAATTAAAATGAACAAAAAAATTTAACATTAACTACATAAAAATTAAGAAAAGTAAAGGATTGCTCACTGACATACCGATGATTTATTTTTCAAATGGGGACAAATACTGAAATTCCCATTTTGAGTTACACTATTTTTTTCTCCTAATTTTAGCCGTATGTTTGGTTCTTCTTCGGCATCAGAGTATGATGAATTGTAATACACATACATTTCTCCATTGGATTGGTTTTCAGGAGTGTCTTCCTTACCACAACTGCAGTCGGACATAATGCCATTCATATTTGTTTTCAATGGCTTATTTTTCTGTAAAATACTTTGCTCTGGGCAAGGGCCTGAAATTCAACATCACACTTCACAATATATCTGTAAGTGGCTCATTTTAAATTATAATTTTTTACAATACAATACATACCTAATTCTAAAATACAGCCAATGTTAGATTCATCAGTCTTTTCTTCATGTTCACTTTTACATTGTCTTGAATTTCCTAGTTCAAATTTATGTTCTCTACTCTTTGCGTAAAGTACACTCTCCGATGTGCTTGAAAATGAATTTTGCAAAGTTTTCTTGGAACATATATTAGATATTGCATCATTTAAAATGCCTGTGACAAATGCATCTGCAAATTCTTCCAAAGAATTATTTAGTGTTACCTGTCTTGAAGAGAAAGAATGTTCTGGTTGAGTATTATCATTTTCTAAACACTGACTGGGAACAGAATTGACCATATTTTCTTGCCATAAGTTTTTAAATGATCTTCTACATTCATCACATAATCTCAAAGGTTTGCTCCAACAAGTAAATGCATAATCAGAATCCGAAAAACTAAACGTTCTTTTACGTTCATCAGAATGGTCGGAAAAATGAAGGGGAGATTCCACAAAATTGGATTTTTTATTGATAAAATTTTTTAGGTGAATAACTCGTATCAATTTACTTGCATGAAACCTAATGATCTTATTGTGATTAGGATTGCTTGAGTTGTCAGGATGAATTCGTCTTCTGCGCGCACAATTAAAACAAGTATAACACTGCTGAATCATTCGACAGGCACATTTTTGAAAAATTTCAAAAGCCGAAGCAGAATTTGACACGTTATTCATTGTTTACACTATTCAAGAAGCACACACATGAATAACAATCTAGTTACATGAAACCATCTTTTTCACTGAGAACACTTGCAAGTGATGTATTCCAGTCCACATTTTATTTCACCGTCAAACATTAGCAAACGGCTCACCTCAAACTCACATACACACTCATGCTTGCCTGGATGCCGCTGATGAGTCCTCATTGAAGACAAGTCTCTGCAGTGTAAACATTGTTTTCACCGGGCGAGGACGTCGCAACCTTTACGTCCACACAATTCAACCCACTTTTAATGGAAGTGACATGTTGGCAGCTCTGACGATACCTGCATAACAATAGAGGCACCTGCGCCACCTGTCACCCACATCAATAACTGCATCAAACCTCATACATTCGTGGGCAGCTGGTGAAAGAAGGGTAAACCACCATAAACTGTTAAAAGCCACATTTGTAAATCAACCAAAGAGGTCTCTACATTCCCACTACAGTAAACAAGAAGCGTAACGAAATAAGCGCGGGTCTTCCCGCAATCCTTTTATTTGGACCCTCTTGATAAAAATGTATAGCAAATACAAGTAGTGTTAGTACCTTAAATAAAAAAATCCGCCCTCCTTTACCTGGGCCTGCCCGCATTGCGGCCCGAACGTTACGCCATTGCCGTAAACGAAACATTTTTGTCCAAGATTGACTCGCACGTTTGTTTGTTTTGTTTTTATTTTCGTCAAAAAAGTAAAAAAAAACCTGTATGTAGCATGCTACGGGGAGAAGTTAATTTGAAGTTACATTTATGTCCAGAAGCAAAACAATGGGACATCTCAGCATTTGCACAAGAATCAGGGAAACTGGACGTAAATCTGATCGAGATGGGGTCATTGACCCAGTAGCTGAAGTACAATACTTGTTATAGGTTCTTTAGAATTATACTATCCAAATGGTAAATAATACACTAAATGTTGTTAAAATTAATATTACTTTTCTTTTGCATACTCGGTAGAGTCTCTAATTATATAGAAACATTTGTGCAGCAGAAAAGATTTTACTTGGGACTTTAACTTTTGTATCGAATTTAATCGTTTAATGTCTTCTGGCAAGGTGTAAAATAATGTACATATAATGTAGGTGAATTTTTGTAGTGAGGTGTTGAGACTGTCACCTGATGTATATGTCGTCGTCGTCGTCGCTTCCGTCGAGTGTTATAGTTACAGACATCAGCGTTTACTCAAAATATATTCCTCCCTCAGTCATTTTTGACAAAAAACACTGATTTGTTTATCGAGATACAAGGTAATGGTAAAATACCTAGAATAATAAAGAGAGGCTTACAAGAATCATACGGGGGAATGAGGCAAAGATGCGGGGGAGTATGTGAGAATCTTATGGTCAACAAGTGGGGAACTTGCAGGGAACATGTGACGAATGTGGAGGGGACAAGAGAGGCCCGAGTTCTGTTTCTATTATTCAACAAATGGGCAATATATGGACTTTTCTGTAACTTTTTGGGAGGCTCTTAACACAAGGGTGTTGCGTGTTCGGTTCTGGTCCTAGGCGTGTACAGCCTAAAGCACGTCTGTATTTCTGGGCCTCTCTGGGGCCCCTTCTTTATCAAACCTTATTTACATAAGATTATTTATTATTTATTAATGCTATTTATTATATTAATAAAAATGATAATTTGAATGATTCAATTAATAATTGCAATTGATTTTATGTTGAACCATTCACAGAGTTGCTTTATGGTTTGTCGAGCTTCTTTCACAAATGTCGTGTATCAGTGCCCCAATTTTTAAGCTTAAAAAAAAACAACAGGAATTGACCCTATTTACGGAAATACAATGTTTTATTATGTAGGCGTACGGGGCCAATTTCGAAATTTTGAGAAGGACCACCCTATACACACGCCTATGTTTCTGGCCCACGGACCGAATTTCAACCGTGATAAAAGTCCAGGTTGCTACCTCAGACAGTTTTTCTCGAATCAGTTTCGAACCGGGAAGAAGACCCTGAATCGGACACTCATTTCTGTCCGGGTGTTTTGGTTCCGTAGAAAAAATCTGCATATTGCATATTTTAGTTTCAGTCCACCGGGAAAAGGGTCAATATTGCTGAATGTAACATATATTTTCATTTTAGGTAAGTTCATAAATGAGAAGTTAAAACGTTTAAATGCCATAGCGTCATTAAGACCATTTACGGATGTATCAGAATAAATGTTACAAACGTCTAGGGTATGTAGGGGCGAAGGTGATCGGTTTTGGTGAATGGAAATGTACGGGGGAGGGTGGGGAGGGAGGGGGGGAGGGAGGAACTCATATAACAAAGTTACACATTAGGCATTTTCAATCTGTTGGTAGCAGTGGAGACTGGTGCCCGAACAAACTGCAGGTTGCAGCTCCATAGAATGATAGAAATGCAATTTCCAAAAATACAGAACACTACTAAATAGAAAAATTTGCCTGCCTATGTCGTAATAGACCGGGACAAAAAAATCCAGTTTAAGGGGAGCCGTTTTATGTAATGTTGTCCTTTTTATGTCGCTTGTGATATTGATATTTCTGCCCTAAAGTAGTAAATTATATAAATTTATTATAATTATTAAAATACATTAACATATAATGTATTTATGGAAGAAATTCCCAATAAATGAAGATTAAACACTCATTGACATTGTTGAAAAATGCACACCTTACTGCTTACTAGTGTATTCGGATTGCTTGCAGACTCAACGTACAAGCGTCACAGCCCAGAGGTATGACTTTCTGATACCCTCACGTGGCCTTGAGTAGTGTGGAGTTAAGGAGTTATGATTTTCCAACACCATATGAAAATCTGTGAAACGACAACGCTACTCGCAGACTGGTTTGGCGAGATCGTGAAGAAGAACACCGTGAGAGACAGGGCCTGTCTACCAAAACGGCAAACTTTACACAAAGAACTCATCAAATGTACGTTTTGAACAAACAAACCTAATGTCAAATGAAAACAAACTCTTCAAATACCCTACACAATGCATTCAGCACCATCAAAAATTTACTGAACTTGTTTATTTCCAATAATTCGCGAAATTCATAAATTAAGTTGCAGGTACAGTCACACGAAGACAGAATATTGCTATTCCCCTCGGACTGCCTCGGTTGCCGTGCAGCGCTTCACAACGCTCGGAGACAAGTCCCCCTACCCCTATAGTTGTGTCACCAAAGGTTGTATGTTGCACATTTCTTCATTTTTAGAATATTTGGATCATGTTCATATTTCAAAAAACTTATTTTGCATTTCATTCTCATAGAAATTGTAGCTACAAAATAGTTTTTATGGATGGCGGATTCACTGCAAGCTGAAAATGATAAATAATAAGGTCAATACAAACAATGTCCTTAATTTTAAAACATTAGTTTATTTTTAATTTACTGTTTAATTTTACTTTTTTACATTATTTAAGTTTCTCAGAAATAAAACTTTCAAAATAGTTTATTCTGGAATTACTTCATAAACATGATTTACGCTTAGATAAGAACACGATTCTTCATCCAAATCTGTTACTTGTTCTTTTTGACCATAAATGAGGGATGGGACAACCACTCTTGCCAAAAATACATCAGATTTAACGTTTCGTTTCGATTGTTTTTTCAACAGGCACACAATAATTGAAGTCAGTACTAGAATCAGAAACGAAAATACAGAGCACAGCAAAATTATAGTAAGATTCGCTGCATGTGTCTTTTGTGTATTTTTTGTCTCGAGATTAGTGGTTGAAATCGGCTGCGTTCTTACATCGAAGTCGTATTTTAGATTCACAATAACAGCCGTTGAGCTTTCGTTTGAAAGTAACGTAGGCTGTTCAGTTGGTTCAATAATTGGAAACTTATTGTGACAATGTTCACATTTTGAAATCCATTGACTCGCTGAACGGATTGCAAATCTGTCGTCGCAAGACGCTGCATTACAACAACACACTGTTTGCGAAAAAACTAACGAGCCATTCGACCGAAATTTCACAAGTATTGGAAGTACTTCCTTAATCGGATTTCGTTCGGCATAAAAGCACCTGAAATTTAGTTTGCTTGCAAAGTCTATTCTCGTTATTGCATTTTCTGAAACGTCCAATACTTCTAAACGGCTAAGTGAAGCAAAAACGTCGTAAGAGAGGGTATGGATCTTATTTGCGCGTAACATCAATATGCTAACATTTGGAATAGCACTGAAGGTTAAATTAAACACTACACTAATGTTGCAAAACGACAAATCCAGAATTCGCAAAGACGTTGAGTTGATGATAGGCCGCTCCCGTCGCAGCACAAGGCCGTTTCTCTGCAAGCAGAGCTCCAGCAGCTCGTGGTTTCCAGAAAACACGAGCGGGTCCAGCTCTGATATGGTGTTCGCCGCCAAGGATATTCTGCGTAGGCAAGGGGCTTGCGCGAATGCAGCGTGGGAAATGTTGCTGATGGAGCAGTTTTCGGCCCACAGCCTGCAGATGAAACCCGGCACTTCGTCGAGCAGAGGCGAGCAGGGCCTACGCAAAAATCAAAATTCAACTTATGTCACAGTTGGGTTTTCATCAATGAACTGTAATTGACTTCTGTTTTTACCGGTTAAATGGAAATAAGGAGCGACTAATTTTGGAACCAGCAGAAAACGAAACCAGTAGCAAATGAAATTACAAAATACCCTTATGCATTTTATATTTTGTAACTTAATTTGCTACTGGTCTCTATATCAATTCCATGTTTTGTATTTCATATTTTGTAATTCCATTTGCTATTGGTCTGTAATTATTATACTTATAAATTAATATATTATATTAATCCCCCTCTTTGTCTTTCGATTTATATTTGTAGCCTGATGATGAGAATCAAGCCGTCGAGAGTCGGCTCTAAATATATTAAGTCGTCGGAGATGAGTTCCATTGTTTCTTCATGTGATTACGTCAACAATACCACATCAGAATTCCCTCAAATTCCCTGAACCTGTCAATCACGAATGCAGGATGATTTGTCTATTAACCAGGCGAAAAAGTTACTTGTGTAACTTAGATTTATGGAATTTCCCACCTACCTTCATTGATAAAGAGCTCTTAGATACCCTAGAATGCCTTAGAAGTTTGTAATATTTATTTTGAGACACTGCATATTAATGAATTTATTTTAAAAGAAAACGTTTTCATTTTTTAAGCATTTGCATTACCGTTGAATTGACAATTTGGACACTTTATGCACACAAGTGAAGTGTAATAGCTATTCAAACCGATATGAAGGCGAATTATTTACATTTTCAGTGAAGGAATCCATGGTTATGTCGCTAAAATCCAATTCGGTTATCAGTAAATGGTGGGACGCCTGTAGGATAGGTGACCCTCAAGACTGCGCTGTACACATTCTGTGCAACAGATTCAAGATCTAACACGTGCCTATAGCGCGCACAGAAATTTCCATTAATGCCTCGCGCTGATGCCTCGGCCCCCTTCCATCTGAATATTTTAGTTTTTGAGTGTATTTTACATAAAGACCCAACGACATTTGGGTTTTTTCTTCTTCAGACTAGTGGTGCTCTAACATCTCAGAATTTCTCGCATTATTTCTAATTTTTGAAATTGTGTGTTTATGTCATCTTATAGAGTAAATTTAGTACTATCCCTAACAAAAGTTTAAAGAAAAAATGTGAAGCAGTTTTTAAAAAAATCTTGTATTTGTTACTTTTTGAAATTGCAAGTATTGCACGTAATATTGCGCGAAAACCACAAAAATGTTCAAAGAATTATACTTTATCTTAATAAAATAAATAATTATGTACAACAAATTTCATTTGAAAGAAAAATCTCTATCGTTAATTTTGTAGTTGTACCAAATTCACAGTGAAAATCGGACCTATTTCACTTTTACAAGAGTATGTTACTCCATTCTTACAAGAAATTTAAAGAAAAATTTTGGAGCCATTTTTGAGAAAATCTTCCAGGGGCTTCACGTAAAGTACCCCCAAAAACTAATGAATGATTTTTAAAATCGCAGAGCTTCGACTCAGACCAAATGGACAGGTGTTTCTTCAATTTGGAAAAAAAATCCTACGCATGGTTTAGGCGCTAGGGATGTTCATATACACCAGACAGACGAACAGACAAACGAACGAACGCTTTGAAAAAAAAACAACAACAACAACACTTTTTCGGTATCAGGGGCCGCCAAAACGTGTATATCCGTTGAAATCTCGAAATCGATTTTCCGCAGCATAACACAACTTTCCCTATACTTCGTATATTACTCCGTATATACGTACATATAGAAAGTAAAAGGATTAACTTCAAGCAAAAATTAAGTGAAAACGATTCGTTTCTTCAAAACATATCCATGACTTTTTTAAATCTGATTTTATTTAAGACAAAAATCTTTCTCTTCACTATTGAACTTTTGCAGTAAATGTTTTAAATGTACAGACATGAATATACAGTCTCCGAAAAAGAGACCAGCACTACTTCTTTACCGTCTGAGGAAAAAACTTAAGAGAAAAAAATTGGAGACGTTTTCATAAAATAATAATTGTTTCAACTTTGCTCACATTTCAAACAAAATTATATATACTTTCTAAATACTTATACTTTCAAAACAATTGTGAATGACCTTATTTCAAGATGTCTTTGAACAACATCTTTTTTAAGGAACAATATCTATCTACAATATTGTACTAGTTTGAGGAAGACTTCGAAAAAATTCAACTTTTCAATTTTCGAGAATTAAGAGATATCAACGAAATTGATTTCTGTGCCATTTCAAGCGTTCTTCACCCTGTCCAAGAACAAAGTTTGATAAAAAATGTGGAGCCATTTTTGTAAATATTAAAAGCAATGAGAAGACGTCCTGCAAACTACTCCCAAAAATTAAAATATTTCAAACTCGCTAGGTCTTGGGTTTCTTCAGATCGATCGGGGGTATCGATTTTGGAGAAAATCGTTTAAAAACGGATCAAGAACCCACAAAATGTGGATTCTGCATGACTACACACCGCGTCAGAGACGTAATTTACTACATATAGGAGCAGGATTTACGCAATTTTGTGTCTAGGGCCCTGCATTTCCGATTTACTGTCCACCATTAGACAATTTTCTCTGCTTACAAAGTAAGGCTTCGCATTGAGCAAACACGCTTATGAAAGTGGCGCAAGTCCCATTTACATGGTCACCTTTTTTGTGAAAACGTGTTCTTCTCCAAAAAATAGTCTGTCGTTTCTCCATCCGTCTGTAGACAACACTTCGGCGAAAACTGTACCAAGAATTTTTTCTAAAATTGAGAAACCTAGAACACCTAACCACATTCAAACCAATCTTTGAATCTTCCACATTTACTTAAAAAAACGTATTTTAATAGCAACTTTTTGTAAAAATACACATGAAAGTTGACAACTTGTTATTAGAATTGAACATAAATATATTTTTATTTAAATATTTGATTATTGTAATTGACTATTTTATAATTAACAATTGTTATACAAATACTAGCATATTTTGACATTTTTTGGATGATTATCGATTTTTCTCGGGATGTGAGGTTGAGGAGGCATTAAGATGGGGTAGGTCCTATTATGCAACTGCTAATCTTGCTTGTAGGAAAATGCTGCTTTGTCTATTGGATCACCTATCAGGAATACCATTTGCATCCCACACGCCTTCCCGAGGGGCAAAGTCACCTGCTCCAGACGAGCTCCGTGCGCGAGGCGTCATCCACTGGCCTCTGTCCACGCGCCCGCAGGCAGGCGCGGCAGGGCTCCCAGTCGCTGCCCTGGTGGTCGGACGGCCAGCGGCTGCACTCACTGGCGGCGCCAGCGGCGACGGTCGCTGCCAACAGCGCCCCAAGCGACAGTGCCCGCAGGCAGGCCGCGAGGCGGCTGCGCGCCTGCGCCGAGGGCGCCGCCATGCCGCCGCGCCCGCCGCCCCGCACCCTCTCACGGGCACGCCCACTCGTCGCGCCTACTGCGTCCACCTGCAGACGACATCCACAACGTGCTTCAGAACTAGAGCACGGAGGTTCTGGCATTTATTTTACCTAAAATAGGCGGGCAAAAAAGGCATTTACTCTGGCTGAAATTGGGGTAAAACAGGAAACATGAAAAATCACCATTTAAAAGTAATTAGTGTAAAAAATTGATAATTAAATGATTCACATTTTATTCACTTCTCTAAAATTTGCATTAGCACTCTTATGGAAGGAAACTACCTCCTCTTTGTAATCTCGATTGCACATGACCATCCGGTATGACGATTACGAATTATTTTACTCGCGACGTTGCTTCTACGAAATGCAATTGTGGGCTCCGTTTTGAATCTTGAAATGATATCAGTGAAACGAAATTATAGATTTCGTTCTTCGCACTTGTGTAATCGCCAGAAGGGAAGACAGAACAAGGAACAGAGAAGAGTATATCACGGACAGACAGATCTGTCCTCAAAGGGGATTCGACGCCATAAACAGGATGAGATTTCTCGTGAGCGAACGCATAAGTGAAAAATATCAAAACTCTTCACTGATATCATCTTGCTTTCTCGTTTTCATTTTTAACACAACCTGAGCCTCCGCGTTCACAGAAAAACAACGCACGACTGTCCCTTCATGTTATCCAGGTTTGTTTCCAGCTTGATAGAGATTCGTGCCAGGAGGGAGGCCGGGTGTGAGGGTAAATAGCGACAAATATGACAGAAAAAGGCACAAATAAGTCTTAGAAAACAATATTTGAGAGGGTTACATTTATATAAAGCAATGGGTTTATATTTCAGTAAATACATTGAAAGCCTCAAAGGATCTTGATCTTTTGATGAAAGTCGAATGGAATCAGGTTTGAATACAAATAACTATTTCCGATGGTTATATCTAGGGAAGACAATTTCATTTTAACTATTAAATGATTTAAGTCCCCTTTATTTTGAAACTTATTTTATTTGAAAATCCACAATTATTTTGAAATATAGTTTTGCAAAATTTAGTATTTATTTTCTTCATAGTCGTGAGGTTGATAGTCAAGGGCCTAAAAAGAATTTGGATGAAATAAAAACTCGCATCTGTGGCATGAAGTTCGATGAAACTGAAATAAAAAACAAGAATATTGATATCAATATTGATTTCAACCACCAACTCTTTACTTTCACGCTTAACTTGGTACTTACGCAGTAAATAGAAAGTATTTTAATATTGTGGCGGAAACCTGCAGAAAAGTTACACATTTGTGTAATTTGTAGATAAATAAATAATACATCAAAGTGGCATTGACGTCATGTTTCTCCATGCATTTACTACTGTCCGCAGGAAAAATTAAAAAACAAAAGGGACCGTTCTCGAGTATAAAATGCCCATAATGAAAATATTAAAGACACGGGAGATAAAAAAAAATGCATTGGCCATTTTTGTTATTAAAAATGCCGTTTGCGCTTTTCTGAAAAAATTTAAGCTCATTACACGAAAACTTGAGATTTCCAGAAATTTCACAAGAGATCATATGAAGAATTTGTATCTTCAAATGGATTATACATTGCGTAGAATGCCGGTAATGTAAATAATAACGACGTGCAAAATATTAAAATCATCTAGAGTAATTTTTTGAAAATCTGAAAGTATTAATAATGAAGGCGTTGATGACACATGATATAAATGTAAAGAACATGAACTTGAATATAGTACAAAGAGTATAGTACTCTTTGAATATATCGCTTTTTCAGTCATTTCGATGTCACAGCCAATGACAACAAAAGTAGCATAACAAATAACTCAAGAATACGGTAAACAATATACATTTTTATTAAATAACGGCAGAAAACAACTTTCCCCTCTCGTGATTAACTGAAAAAATATTCGTATTCAATACTGGATTTGGTCAATCTTCTGCGATATTAATTCTGATAACTACGAATTTAGACATTTTCTGCATTTTACTTTTCAATAAAGACACATGTAACATACTCACACAGACATTATAATGAAAATCGATGCGGTGTAGTTTCCTCTGGCAGCCCATCGCACTGTGCGTCACCGAACACGTATTCCGACCCGACTGCCGGAGCTCAGTGTTTGCTTATTTTTACTTTACTTGCGGCTCTTCGAGGAATTCTCTTACCATCTGCTTCTTGCCTTTTGGTTGATACAGTGTTGCCGCAGGAAAAGGGGAAGATCCGGTGAATAATTTAATTATAATTAACTAGTTAGAATTTTGCTAACATGCCTCACTTTTTAACTCATTCTTTCAAAAGTGAAAAAAAAAAAAACAAAACAACCACAACAAACAAACTCGATTCTAATATTTAATTTCGAACGTTCCTGACAAACTCTGCTAGGTAGTGAGGGAGCCTTCTAAAAAGCTTACAGAACGACCAGAAAATTATCTTTACGTAGATTATGGTATACGAGACATGGCTTGTATTCCTTAAGGGATAATGTTGTCTAGGATAATAGGTAAAAGACGAAATAGTCATAAAACAATATTTTTCTGAAGGAACAAACAAGTGTATATTTTGATCATTGACAATACTGACAATCATTGACAATATCATTTTGACAATACTGATTCCAATAATCTATACTAACGTTCATTAGCTTCCATTAAGCATAATAATAATCTGATTCGTATAAGCAAAATGTTAAATCAACAAATTAAAGAAACTCATTTGACATTACAATATACGATAGCCACTAAATTATTTCTTAAAAGTGTCTTGCCGTTTAAGAGATAATTGTTTAACAAAATCAAGCTGCAAAGCAGCTTGGCAGAACACTCTACCAGGAGTGATTAAATGCAATGCGTTCAAGACCGCAATGCTTTAAGGCAGGCCTTAATGCGTATGTATAAAGGGATTATATTGATGAGAAAATAGCAATAGCAAAGAGGGGTTGCATCAATTGAAATTACTGTTTATATTTCTTCATAAGAAATTAAGTCTGTCATTGAAATAGGCATCTCACTATTTGGATATGCAGAATATTTCGACTGCTGAGAGAGATAACATTGGTTGTTGCTAGCAATATGCAGTAAGTTATGTCTTGGTCAGAACAAGTCAACATGATGTTATCTACTTGTGTAGGAGTAGAATATTTGCTCCAATTCATATTTTGCTAGCTATCGCAAAAGATGAAAGATATGTACAATCATAAATGTATTTTTGTGTGCATGAACATGTGCGAAATAAGACGTGGATTGTGCACTGTTTTCTAGCGAATTCTATTCGTATTGTAGGAATGTGATATCAAAAATGTGGACAAACCCTGTTCCTACATGTAATAAATTACTTCCACTAACATGTGGTATAGTGATAATATGCGTTTTATGCGTCCTTGATGCCGAAAACTTGATTGATAGCAAAAGTCTGTCAGCCCGTCCCCCGTCTTACCATCAGTCAGTCCGTCTGTTAGAACTTCTGTCCATCAGTCCGACCGTATGTCCGTCCGTCTGTGGTCAACACTAGCCCCTAAACCATTATATTTTCTCCAAAATTGATACTCCCGATCAATCTAAACGAACTCAAGGACCTGCGAGTTTGGAAGTATATTTTAATTTACATTAAGCCACAAACAAATTTTTAAAATTTTCTTAAAAAAGGGCTCCAACTTTTTAAGAACAAACGTATCTGCGAATAACGGAAACGATGCTAAAAATATAGCATGTTTCATTTTCTTTGATTTATCTAAATTTTCGAAAATTTTAATTTTTTTCGGCGTCTTCCTACACTTACAATATGGGAGATAGAATTTTTTACTTTCTCACCCTTACTTCGTTCGAAGAGAAAGTATTGTCATCGTGCGACGAAAACTAATTTTCGACATAAAACCTCTTACTCGTATTGCCGGGCCCAGGTAACGAAAAAGTGGTTAAATCTAGTTAATATATTTAGTAAATTCTGAGTTCTTCCTTTATCACGGTGAGTAGTCAGAATTCATGATTTGCTTCCATCGTTTGTAGTGTTACTTTTTTGCACTCATAAGAAAAACATTATAAACTAATTACATAATATACTATATAATTTTTCATTATTACTTTTTTTATTTTACTGGGTCGTAAGGGGCCCACCAACGGGCCAGGCCGGGCAGAGCTCGGCGGCGGTGACTTCGTGAGAGACTTCCGTCAAGCGGGCACTCCCACTTCATACAAATTAAAAATCAACTAGCCTATAATTTTGTACCATAATAAAAAATGTACTCAATTAGAAAAAATTTTAAAAACGACGTCCAAAAGTCTGGGTGACAGCTTGACGTCAAAGTGGGCACCCCCACTTCTCATAAATTCAAAATCTAGCCAATGACTTTCTATTAATTATGTACAAATTTTGTACCCAAATACAAAAATATTCTCAACTATAAACAATTAAAAAACGGGTGCCAATAAAGCACTTATCGCGTAAATTTATGATTTCTAAAACCCATTTTGAATGAAATATCGAAGTTCAAATTTATACAGCAGTTTGGTACCATAGTGATTATGTGTAATCATTTCAAAATTGTATCTGTTCCCTCAACAGAATAAACAAAACCGAGTGGCTTAATAGTAACCGCCATGGCACAACCACTTCTTAGAATTTCAAAACAAACTAGATATAATCTTCTACTAATTATGTACTAAATTTGTACCAAAATAAAAAACTGTACTCAACAATAAACAATTAAAAACGAGTGTTAATGAAGCACTTTCGGATAAATTTATTCTTTTTTAAAACTCTTTTGAGTATGTAGTAGAATGATGATCATCACAGTGAAGAAGAAAATTTCATTTCAGTCTTTACATAGAAACTTTTTTGTACGTATATTTGTAGCCAATTTCACCTGTCTTATCCTCATTTTTAAAATGGTGTCACTTCCTCATCTTTCAGTACCGATAACATCGGTGATAAAATTATCAAAGTTTGCACTTTCTAAAATAAACGAAACTGTTGAGACCCATATCAAGAACATTGAGACATCACTACGAACTAATTTTATATCAATTCTGATTATGTTTCCAGTAATAAAGAGAAACTTGTTATGTATGCACTACGGAGTGCAATGGGTACTGGGCAAGTGAGCAGATTTAGAGGTCGGACGTAACATTCACCAACTACGAAGCACATCCAGGCCAGGAGAATGTTAACAACTCAGTGTATCAAAAACAAATATTTAACACACGACATGCTTTCTCGTATAATTTGCAACTACGTAACAGTTTTACGACAATATTGCAATCCTCTTCTTCCATCACAATCACTTCAAAAGCTAACCAAAAGACGTCAGAGAGTTTCAGAAAAACTCCTTTGATATTTATTTATTTATTTATTTATTTATTTATTTATTTATTTATTTATTTATTTATTTATTTA
>BOPP01000285.1:274909-386279 GCA_017312745.1 Gryllus bimaculatus
CATAATTCTAATAAATCAAGGCCGTCTATTAACTATAACCACATCAGTATGTCACATTTAGCAGGACGTGTAGTCAAATTTAAACGAAAATTTTACAGCACTGAAATGTTTTCAAACAGGATGAAATGTTGTACGATATTCCCATTGTGACACCTAATGACAACTTTGGATTACTTATCAAATTTGCCTTAATGGTCTCTTTTGATAATTCTCCAAACTCGAATTGCCAGAAAACTTTTAATGCAATTATTTTATAATGTTGAACTTTATTGCATGAGTACATGTTTTGAAAACGAGCGACGTTAGGAGCGAGTTTTCAAATTTATACGAATGCAATTAAGCAACATTATAAACGAGTTGCATACGCAATTTTTTGTATAACAGCAAAATAAAAAGAGAATCAAACTTAATTTTGCTTTGTTTTGACCTCGGGAATTTGTCATCTTTGCGAGAAAACGGTGGTCGAGTGTTCCGTGTACCGTTATCACCCCACGATTCTGTAGCTGCAATTGGCTGATGTGTGATGATATTAAATAATTCGTGCCGTAAACGCTAATACGTGATTTGTGCAGTAATGTGTCCCTTTATGAATGATTTCTTGCAATGGAAAACGTCGTTTATAATGCTGGTATACAAAAAGTGCTATTACCGTACTTGTTTCGTAAATATTATAACACTGTATTACACACATTATAACTACTCACGCTCATTTCTTCCTACTCCATTCCGCCCTGCCCCTTCCTGTTGGAACAATTAATTCCAATTTTGGACTTGGATTTGGACTCGGAGGTCATTGTGCCCTCGAAACGAATCAAATTAGTAGACTATTTTTTATGCTTTCGTAAAATTCTGATCTAAGTGGATTTCCTGTATTTGAATCGATTGGAGTGTACTTCCTCCTTCCTTTCTATCCACTTCCACCGTCACATACTTTTTCTCTACATCTCTTTACCCTCTGCATTACTGGTCTCCAACGTCCCCCGCATCCTGCCACATGGCTGCGTAGTTTTCTTTCACTTGAGTTCATTCGAAATCAGTAATGTAGCATAGGCTCGTATCTCTCTCTTTTACAGTTTCGTATCTCTGTTACGTACGGAAGCAAAACAAGGGGCCATCTCAGCATTCGCTTACCGCGTCAGTGGGCACAGGGAAACTGGGCGAAAAACCTGATTGAGATGGGGGTCAGCTGAAATGCAATACTTGTTGCTGTGATTTTACATTCTCCTCCACTGCTTACACAGTACAGATATTGTAAGTATTGTAAAGCTGCAGGAAGAAAATGGAGATTTTTCGACATGAAACTCGTTATTGCCGGGTCTTGATAACGAAGTGTATAAATCTTGATCCAATATGGAGTAATAAGTGATGATCCTTGATCCTCTAACACGTCGTATACTCAGAATTCACGTTTGGTGGGTTCTTGATATCAAAAACTTGATTCACGGCAATGATAGATTTTCAATGAAGTTTCTCCAAAACTCAAAGGTTTTCTGAGAAAAAGAGCTTCAAATTTCTCTTTTACATAAACTTATAAATTTTCTCAAAAAAGGTTCCAAATTTTTCAACGACAAAAATATACATAGGACAAAGATTTACACTCTAGTAAAATTCTTAAAATCATGCTTCAGTTACGGTTACCATGACGAAACCGAAAAATTAGAAAATGTGGAAAACATGTAGTTTTGGCGGTGAAAAATGGCAGCTGGTTTTCTTGAAACTTTTTGTGCAGGTTTCATGCACTAAATAACTTGTCATAAACGTCATTTTACTGTGGTATTTTTCTTTTTCAAAAATTACAAAATTGTATGCTTTAAAATATTTCTCTGGTCATTAATTAATGGTGATGGGTACACATTATTTCATTTATGAGGTCAAGTGCATCAAATGATGTCTTATAAAGTTTCTCGGAAAAGTAAAACTTTTCTGTGAAAATGCTCAAAATTCCGCACTTTCAGAAGTGCTTTGGACTGCATTTTCTCGAAAACTACACCGATTTCTTTCTCTAAACTTATGTGCGATTAGTACTAAATGCGCTGACACAAATTAATTTTAATAATTAATTACATAAATGAACTTTTGAATGAATATTTTTACTGCAGTTAAAATTAAATTAACGGCCAGTTATTTTACATTATTGCATTTGCGATAATAACCGCTTCAAGTAATTTCGTATGTAGTTTCTCAAAACTTCTCACCGGGAGAGGTGAGAAGTTTTGAGAGGACATCAACTGATATCACTGCAGTGCCTCTGACTGGGAGGTCCTAGACTCGAGACCCGGCGGTGGCAGGATTTTCACCTCTAGCTATATAATATAAGTTGGTTAAAAGAATTATTTATTTTTAGTATGTTGGAAAGGTGCAGGAGGCATGCCTGCAAATTGGATGAAAAAACTTTAGTATGAAAATGCACTTTATAATAGTTCCATAAGGCAAAAGGCTGGAGACTTGTTGGACATAAGTATACAAGGACTTGACACTGCAGTTTGAAAGATGCCACAAGAATGATTCTATGTGTAACACCAAATGCATCATTTCAGTAATAGCTTCTCATACAGGTCATAATAAAATAAGCAAACATTGGATGATATCAGAAGAAATGGGATAACAAAATTTTTCATAACTCCAAAAACAAATTTCACAAAGCAGATAAGCAACTTTTTAACAAAAATAAATGTACAAATTCAGTTCTTTATTATGTATTAAAAATCTGAAAAAAATTTGTTTTCTTTTTTTCACAAAGGTATCTCAACATTTCATCTAGTCTACCAGTAATGTAAATACATACAATATTTTTTAGTTGTTGTTGGTACAAGAGCAGAACCATTACTTTATCTTCCAAAGGCTAAGTGGCCGTATCAAAACTTTTTTGTTACATGAAAAGTTCATTTTGTATATTTATACTCAATATAATATTAAGAAAATCCAATCTTCAGCATGTTTTCATTACGAGGGAAATGTGAAATTCCTTCAAGTAAATAAATGCTGCCATCATCATCTTCGGAAACACTCAAGTTAATACAAATATTCAAACACAGTTCCTGAAATAATAAATGTAATTAGAAACTGCAAGAAAATACAGAAACTAAATCAAGATGCACCTTCTTGAGAAAGTTCTAAGGACTATTTCTAATTACATCAGAACAGTGCACCTTGATTGCATACACTTGCTTCGTTTCCTCACATACAATTTTTGAAATGAGAATGACAAAATTTTAAAAAATCAATTTAAAATAGTACAATAATGAAAACCATTTATCTATGATGGGGTGGTAACAGCTGAATAGCATACTGTGGTATTGTGGTAGCAAAATGATAACATAGTGTAAATTTGTAAATAGACAGATTTGCAAATATGTCTCTCTTCTGGACAGGCACAGATAAAATATTGCCTTATGCACATTTTAGTTATTGTAACATCATAGTGAAACTCATATTGCTTTTGCATCAATCAACTAACAATTCATGGTGCTAAAGTATTACTCATTTGTAATAAGTCTATTTAAAACTTGTTATTTTAATAACTACTAGCTGGACTTGAATGAACATTGTCCACTCAATGTTTTAAAAATTAAAACAACTTCAGATGAAACTCAATTTCAATAATTTCTGATTAACCATACTAGCCCATGGCTAGAATCTATGTAATGATAAGCTATGCTATACTCCAAGTTCCAAGTAGTAAGCCTGTATTTGTGAAGTAGAGAGAATTCTGCTTTGGCTTTTATGAAAACTTAACAGAGTATTTGCGTGTTTTATTTTGTGTGCTGTATTGACTGAATTAAATGTATGTGAACTGCATTAAATACGCGTTTGATGTGTCCTACATTTAATCATACCACAGAGGCAAGTTTTCCATGAATTGTTACTATTGAAATGAAAAAGAAAAGAAAAAACAACAACAAACAAAAACACCCCACCCCCCACCACCAAATCACATTAATGGGGGAGCCCAGGCACCTGAATATGCATGCCATAGATATTCTTAGTAGATAGAAAGCAACATAATGAAAAGAGAAAACAGGATGGTTTTTATGGTACATACTTACAAAAATGACTTTTCACATTACAGATGCTCAAAAAACCAGAGTATTGCATTAATTAGTTCATCCATTTCAACTGGGACCTGGCTCAAGCTATGATTGTCATCGTACAACAGCAACCTAAATTTAAGAAGAAGGAAATTAAGTTAATTTGTATGCCTGCCACAGTCCTAATCAGTTCATGCAGTGATGCAACCACAGTACATGTATCAATTTAATATGTATAGTGATGCAACCAGGATGGGGGGGGCCTTCAGTTAAAGTGTTATGGTGTCCGTTTTCTTGTAAAGAAATTTTCATTTATGCTAAATTGAAAATATATTTGTTGACTTAATGTTAAAACGTATTACAAGATATTGAATGGCTTCCAATAGGACAGAAAATTATTTTTGGCTTGGGAGGGGACTGTAGCCACTCCCACCCCCCGAGGTTGTGCCACATACATGCAAATACTTTCATTTCATAAATGTCTGATATGTTATCTAATATTTCAAGATAATGGCTCTAACAGTTAAAACTTTTTGTTACAGGTAGGAAAAAAAAAGTACCAGGAACAAAGTACTCAGCTTAGACTGTAATTCACAGATACACACTACTCAAATTAAATCCTCTGATTTCTCTTATATTAATAAACTTTTTTTGTGCCATACTTTGTTACCACATTTTTTACGGTGCTGCCTATAGAACTCAATTTATTCCCCACCTAGTTGGGTGCTCCATGGCATTAGCAGTGCAGTGTATTCTGGGGCATTATTATTAATTTTGTTCGTTTGTTCGTTCGTTTGCTCACTCGTTCCTCTGTGTGTATTAAATTTCCAGGTCAGAGCTGCTCAACAGGAGTCAAATAGCTAGTTGATTTTCAATGTGTTACGTCAAACCTCTTGAGGGCAATATTATTATTCTGTTGTAATGATAAGATAGAAATGAGTGCTATGAAGGAGTACATCAAATATTATGCTGAATAAGTCTCGCCACATAAAATAAGGCATTAATTCAATAATGTAGTACATAAAATTACGGTATTTTTTGTCGCCATTCTCTTGCAATTTTTCCTCTGAAAAATTAATGCACAGTTTGTTCTTGTTGAAACTGTTGTGCATACCCCTTGGGTCCCCTTTATGCAAGGTTTAGAAAAAATGTTAGGAAGGTTCCCCTTTTGTTATCATACTTTGTTTTCACGTGGTTTGCTTTCAAGGAGTAATAGAAATCCATTCCTTGACTTCCAGGAACTCTTGCATCCTTTTTTCCAATAAGTAACAAAGTTGGAGGTGAAGAAGGAGAGCAAAAGTTAAGAGGAGAGCACTTCTTCATTTTCTCAAATGCTTCAATAGGGATATTTCCAGTAATGTTATAAGGGACATTTGCTTCAACACATGACCTGTACAAAACAGAATAAATGCAATGAAAACCCTATTATTAGTGCAACATCAATTTGTGCAACACTATTATTAGTACATTAGTGAAAATTATTATTCTACACTAACCAGTCTGGAATATCAGATATATAGAACATGGCAGCCACATCAATCACAGGATTTATAGCAACTACAGCTTTGTAGTCAGTCTACACACACAAAAAACATATTCAATAAGAATATTGCTCTTGTATATCTAGGTAATTTTAGGTTATAAATACAAAATGTTTAAAATAAAGTAAATTATCTTTAGTAACTCCATAAAATATATTTCTAAAGAATAACGTATGAATGAAAAAATTTTTAATCCACCTATCTTACAGGAAACTGGCCACTAAGATGAGTGACAAGGAATCCACCATGTGATCCCCCATAGAGTAGAACTTTATCTGCACTATGGACTGGAAACTTCTCAAGCACTTCTTTAGTAGCCAACCTCACATCTTTTACATCAGTAACACCAATGTTACCAAGAAGGAAGTTCACATTATCTTGCCCAGCTCCAATAGAGCCACGATAATTGATCAACAACACTCCAAATCCTAAATGAATATCAAGTACAATTGTATTAATAGGCAGAGTGGTGTTAAAAATCAAAATCACTACATCCTGTGCAAGGATAATCCTGCATCATTTATTCTCAAGAGGAATATATAAAGTATTTTATGTAATTTTTGCATTCTGTTACCGTCAAAAATCTTGATACAATATCAATTACAAATAACATTGCTTTTCTGTGTCACTAAGTCATGGACTCAGAAGGTCATTTCTCTACTGTAAACACACCCTTTAAACTTTGGGTGCAGGAGACATTAGGCAAACTTTAGGTGCAAGATAGAACGTTCTTTTTCTCCAGTTCAATATTGGGTATTTGCTTCACAATATCAACACTGAAATTTGCATTTTCCTTCCTTTGTATCTGTAGGATGTAGTTTCCTTCAGTGTCATTGTACAAATGTTAACCAAGTTGAATCTTTAAATGCACAATCTTCTATATATTATAGAACCAGAGAATTTGTCAACAAAGTGCTGTGCAGTAAAAAAGGATTACTCAACAAAACTGAGAAGCATGAAATGTTCTGTACAGTCTTTTCCAAGAAAAATGAAGCCCAAGCTTTGATTTTTTTAATCTAAGTTAATGGAGTTCAGTTATCTCAGTTAACTTAATGTATCATAAGATATCTCACACTTTTACTGAAAATAATAATTTTTTTTTTTTGAGCTGTTCATATAAACAATGTTCAACTGCATTCAAGGTTTTTCTTTTTAAATTATTGTTAGTTTTTTGATGTTTAATACAGTGACTTCCATATTCAAACTCACACACAAATGCCAATTAAAATTGGTTTATCTTTTTGTTGATTCATTGCGAAACATTTAAGTAAATAAACAATAACATAAAATAAACATTACCTAGAAGATTAAATAGAGCAATATTCATGAGAAACATGTTGCAATTAGATGAATGAGGACCCCCATGAGGTAAGACTATCAAAGGTAGATCACCAGGTCGTGGACTAGTATTAGGACCAATATACATAGCAGAAAATGTATCTAGAAAATTAGAACACAAAACACATAAGTGTCAAAGTTAATGAAAGGAATAAAAATAAAAATTAAACAACATAATAATCGTGCCACTATTGGCATTATTAGAATTCTTTATTGTTCATTCACTTATAATTTTTAAATTCTGATAGTTGTTTCAAATGATCAATGTTAACATAAAATTACTATATCTAAGTTTGCTATTTACAGAGAAATGAAACTTACTGCAGGATGTATTTTGTTCTTCCTTATCAACAATTGTGAGATAGTGATATGCAATTTCTTTCAAAATGAAATTTGGCCTGGTTTCAGATATTTGAAACCAATTAACTGATGCACTCTCTTCTTTGTCAATGTTCTTCAAGATATTTTGCAATTTCCCAAGCAAGAGAACAGGAGGTTTGTTAAAAGAACTGTTCGAACATATTACAACATCATTCCACACATCCAAAGCTGTTAGACTACCTTCATCAATCTTTAAAGGTGTTACATAATTTGTATCTGAAATATATTGAAGGCCATTATTGAAGCACAAAGAAGAAATGCAATTAATTCCTTCAACAACCGCACAAAAACAAATCAATTTCAATAAAAATACAGATAACAAGAATTTTCTTCCTTCTTTTCTGGTTCTATAGGCCACTTCATGCCATGACTTCCTCCAATACCTGTTGAAGGATTCCTAGAATAGTGGGATGAGCCATTCAAAAATTGGTGATTAACCCTGCATTCGGCTCTGCGTATGGAAATGGGAGCAGGGTAGGGAAGGAAGGATTGCAGGTGGTCTATGGCCTTATTTCTATGATGCTGCTACATTCTCCAGAAAAAAACAGGGAATCCACAGAAAACCATTGATTAGAGCAGTCTGCTGACAGCATAAACTCTGCCAGACACCACAGACTCACTGATCTTAAACCCCTTCGGGCAAATCACTGGCATTTGCCAGAGATTAAACACATCTCCCAATCCGTGATATGTTCAAGCCTTAAGGTGTTGCATTCAAGGTTCAGTGAAAAGCGAATCTTTCAGTTGTTTCAACTGGCACAAATTAAAAATTTATCAATCACAGGGCAAAATTGAAGAAGATTCAACATATTTTTCATCAATATTGACTAACTGTTTTCATTCCCACTATTTTTTTATCAAGTAAAGAAATTGCATAAATATTACATATATTTTTTACAAACATTTACATAGAGTAATGGATTAGTAGAAACTATAGCTGGACTTGGTGTCATTAGACTAATCCTAGCCCACTGAACCCCCATCAGTACACCACTGCAAAGCAATGCCAGTTCAGTCAACTACAAAACCAAATGCAAAACTATACAAAGTTGTTACCTATTCTTTATGAAAGTGATAAGTTGACTATGCAAAAAACAGTTAGGAAATTAGTTTTAAGTAACTAGTGGTGCTAATCCAGCACATATTTTCTCACCCGTGTCTCATGCAAAATTACGAGAAAAGTATTCAAATTTTCGAAAAATTGTACATGACCTTATTTCAGAATCTATCTTTAAGAAACAGATTTCATTACAGGAAAAATCTATCTTTAACATTTTAGATGTAGAAAGAAAAATTTTGAACTTTTTCAATTTTTGAAAAAATCAGGGTTTTCAACGAACCTGCACCATTCTCTTAAACATCCTTCATAACAAAAAATAAAAAATGATGGAGCTTTTTTTTTTATTATAAAAATATTACAGGCGATTCATATTAAGTACCTCCAAAACTAAAATATTGGTTTCAAATTCCAGTGGCCGTGACATCAGCCAGAGCATTGGGGAAATTAAGATTGAAATTGGCTGAATGGTTTAGTCGCTATCATTGTTCACAGATGGATCGACAGACATTTGGTCATTGTTCGATTTTTCCGTATCAAGAATCTACAAAACATATTCTGGCTACACCATATGTTAGAGGATTTATTTTTAAATTTTGCATCACAATTTATCAACTTTTTCATTACCAGAGTCCTTTAATACTTTTTTTTTCAAATATTCACTGTTTTTATTCCCAGCATTACAGAACTTTCTCTCCACTTAGTAAAAATATTTTTGGATAATCATAAAAACAAATGAAATAGTATCACAGCATGAGCATAGTTTGGCCTGTGTCATTCTACATAATCTATAATATGACACTTTCTAACAAAACATTTTGAATTAAAAGCTATCTTAATGTACCAACCACACTTTACTCAAAGTCGGGCATTTATATAGTATCCTTAGGATGGGGAAATATAACAGCTAAGGTGTGGATTTTGATAATGTAAAACGTAGAGAAACATGATCAATAAAATACTTTTAAAATGCTATAACAGCAAAGAAAATGGACTTAAATTTTTTATCAAAACAAATTCCGATGTGTAAATCAAGCTGTTGGATACATTACAGATGTAATCGCAGTGTTAGACACGGGTGAAGGTGTGGAATGTCCGTCCTCCCTCAAAAAAGGCAGAGAGAAAACAAATTTAAATGGAGAAAACAAATTATAAAGTGCAGGAAAATTGAAAATGAGGGACACAAGAAAAAAATTGTAGAAACCGCTAATATGTGTCGAAAAAATAACAGCGTGTTCTATCTTTAGCCTTTTAGTTGCTAATGGGATTCCTGAATTTTGCTGCATTTTAATCCAGTGGTACGTACAGAAAATGTCTTCAAATGCCCATCTCCCCCCCTAAGATTTGTCTCTGGATCCGCCCCTGAGATTAGTCAAATAGATTGGACAAAACCCTCGCTATTTTTTTTAATTTCTTACCAGTGAATAACATTGCTGTCAGAGGAACATTCGACAACTATTTCTCTGGACATACAGAATGGTTCAGAATAAATTTTAAAATTTTCAAGCATGAAAGGGTGGGGTGGGTCAAAGTTGATCGCTTTTGGCCAATAAACACACAATGCAAAAACTCATTTAGAGGAGTTACACAGAGGACTTAGAGCAGGGATATCAGGGGTATTTTAATGTCAACATGTAGGCAAGTGAATCAGTTGTTCTTTGAGAATCTAATCCTTTTCCAGGCAACAAATTTGAAGAATGATGTAACCGGACAGGTGGGGTCCAACAGGCCCAGGAGTGTTTGGGACGGAATTATGCTTACAGATGTACATTTTGGACAGGAGTATTGAAACAGATTTCTCTAATATAGTTGTTTAATTTGTCAAAACTTTTAAAATACTTTATATTTAAAAAAACAAAATTAATTAATTTATTTTTTTATTACAAATTACACACCGTTAACCTGGGTATGTTCACTACAGGCAGGTTTGAAACAGTTGCTACTTTTCTTTGTTTCCTACTTCTTTCACAAGGGCACAAACAACATATTTTTTGAGCATGGTTATAATTTTTCTGAGTCGTAGAATCTGTATCTTCCCTGATAACTTGTGTGATTGACACACGACACTTGTCATTCAATCCTGTTTCATGTCTCCTTACATTTTGTGTATGATCCAAATTCTTTGCAATATCAACAATAAATAATTGTATGATCTAATATTTTCTAACATTCAGTCAGGATCAGCCTGTCACTTTGCAGTTTTTCCGGAAAACTTTGATCGCACAAGACTTCAAAACTCACTCTCTTGACTCTTGGCTACATACTAACCCACAGCAACACTGTCTACAAATGTGGCATTCTTAGAATCGCACACAAGTAGTGTCAGATAAAATCCCGATGAAATAATGTTGCACAATCTGATATCCATCCATCCGTTTGACATGAAGCAGATGAAAAGTAATCGACAGAACAAAAGCAAAACATGCAATATTACACGCAGATTAAGTGACTTGGTCCAATAGAACCGCTTGCCTGGTTGCGACTGAAATCTGATAAAGATTTTTTAATTTATTATTTAGTAACACTTTCATAAAATGGTTGTGGGTACATTTAAAAACACCATAGCAAACAAAGTCATAAAAAAATAAACTAATATCTTCTATAGTTTTTGCGTATAATTTTGAACAATTTGTTTCTGGGTCCAATAGATCGTGGTTGCCCAGATTAATTGTATATTTTGCAGACCCCCACCTGAACACTTCATGTTCTTCATCATGATTCTGCAGAAGACCCTGCCTATTTTTCTGGAGGATGTACCTCTTGCTCTGAAGCATTGTATGAGAGATGATAGGGTACCAACCAGTACACTTCTCTGCCTCCATCTGAGAGTACTTGTATGAGACACGTCACTTGCGTAATTGGAAGAGGTGGTTCCATTGCATTATCTCTGATGTTTGCAACTTTGTCACTCCTTGATTTTTCTGTGGGGTCACACGATGTTCGTAGTATTTGAAATGCCAGTGAAGGATAATCTAGTGGTCAGAATTTCCGCTACATCCTACTGCAACCATACTACACACACAACTCTTTGCCAGCAGGCTGGTTGTCCCTGAGGTATACCTCAGCAGCACCAATATCCGTGCAGGTCAAGTTACACCAACAGCAGTGTGATATTTTGAGTGTATCTTTAGAAAAAGATTTCCTGTCTCATGATTATTCCCCAAAAGTAATAGAAGTTTGTAATATTTACTCTGAATAGCAAATCAAGCTGCTGAGCTAGTGCTTGTCTTATTTGTTTATTTATTTTATAAAACTTGAATAATGGTGTTTCTAAAAATATAATTGAAGTAATTGTGATACCTACCTAGGCTAACCAAAAAGGAATTAACAGCATACTTTTGAGGAGTGCTCAGCACTATTCCATTTGAATTTGCTGTCCAACAGCGTTTGGGTAATGAAAGATTAAACAGCCCATAGAATGATTCTCCTCCTTGAATTTGTATTTCCTTACTTACTGTATCAACAACTATTCTTGACTGTACAAAAATCATAACAGTATTTTAAAATGTGTTTTAAAAATTGTAAACAAAAAAATTACGTCATAAAAATCGGAACACTACAAACCTTATTGAAAATTATATAAATCCAAATGAAAGTATAATATCATTTCTTAATCGGAATTAAATAAACTACAAGATATAAAGTACTTTGTATCTTCCAATTATTTTCCCTTTGACAATGATACATTCTTTTTTAAAATTTTGTTTTCAAACCCATCATGTTTGAAAAGATAGCTCTTAGGTACACATTTTCGACAGCTAAAACAAACACTTTACCTCTTTTGTTGCCCAAGAGAGGCACATCAAACGGTGAGCAGAATGATGGGGACCCCCTGCATCCCTTTCTAACCACACAAGCCTTTCTCCATTAGGAGAAAAGCGAGGTGAACGCACAGCTTTCCCTTTGGCTGATAAAAGACCTGCAAAGGAAAAAAAGGTTCAACTACACTTCCACTAACTTCGGTAAAATTATTTTGAAAGTTACAGATTCTTGCAACAAGCAATTGAAATTGAAGTAAAAGAAAGAATTTAAAAAAGATAGAGGGGTTTACATTCCTTTAAAAATAAGATAGAAAATGTTCACAGAATTTCCAGACTAATAACAATCTGTTTTGTGTTTCCCTGATGCTGATAAATTTTCTTCTCCCTCCCCCCTCCCCCTCTCACTTCAAAACATACATCCATCTGTCTGATCCATCAACAATACTAGCCCCTATAACAATCACAGGAAAAAAAATGAAAATTCTCTAATTAATCTTGTCTGACTTGAGCAGTGGCGACTGGTGCCCCCAACAGACTGGAGGGTGCACCTCCATCGAAAGACTGAATTGTAATTTCCAAAATTCAAAATACAAAAATATAATAAAAATGTAAGATATTCAAATTAATTCAAAGTTAAATAAAAGTCTAAAATGAATCATTACTTACATAATTTTATGCGCTGTGACCGAGTCAAGTATATTATACACCTCCCGCGCACCTGGTTCTGGCTTTAATTTCCATTGGACACTTAAGTTCGACTCCAGCACATCGCAACAAGCAATATTGTTTTCATACATTTCACACAAATAAAATTATTTTATTTTAAAAATATCACAACCCTGGTATATTTTGTAACAAAGATCCTTCCATAGAAACGCTCATATTCTACCAGCGCTCTCCGTGGCATAACTGCAGCCTGCTGCATCTAACAAGAAAGAGACTTCCTTCCAGAACGGCCAATTTTACACAAAAAATTCATCAAGTGTACATTCTATATCAGTAAATCTAATATATATATATATATATATATATATATATATATATATATATATATATATATATATATATAAATATATAAAACAAATACTCTAAACATCATAAATACTGCATTAAATACCGTCAATAAGTGACTGAACTTGTGTACTTTCAATAACAAGAGAAATTCATAAAATTACTTTGCAGCAAGGCAGACAAAGATAGAATTTTGGTATTCCCCTGAGACTCCTTTTGCCACGCAGCGCTAGAGTGCCACCTGTCTGGTTGTCCGTGTTAATTTGAAGGGCTGCAGAATAAATGCAGTAAACCCACTAATACAGCCAAGAGCATGGTGCAATATTTGGCAAGGCACCAGGCCCAGAGAGAGCGACAGTTGAACAGTCTTTGGTTTCAAAACGATTTTATATAGAACGATATTGCTCCGATATTTTAATATTGAATGTCATTAAAAGGAAAATGTATATTTCTAAGATATTAAGAGATTTTTGTTGATTAAATCCGAGGGTTGTGCAATCGTGCAACCTAAGCACAAGCCGCCACTGGACTTGAAGCCCTGTGGATTTGAAACAAATTCTTTGAATTTTGGGGGTATTCACATAAATATGTTAGGACCATGAAAATAGAGTTGTTTCTGAAATGAATTCCATATGTAAAGACAAATGTCATATAATGTTTTTAAACAATATTAGTAATTTATGAATGATTTTTAATAAATTATGGGCAAACTTTAAAAGATTTTCTCAATCTTGACGAGACGTACCCTTTATTTCTTTGGCAATTAAAATAACTATTATTCAATAAAAGGAAACTTTATGAACCGATCAGATTACAACACACAATATTTCACAACCTCAATGATAAAACATGTGTTGTAATATAACTAGTTTATTAAGTTTCCTTTTCTGGAATAACTGTTGTTCTGATTGTCAAAAATATAGAGGATATCTCCCTTTAAGATTAAACAGGCTATCATGCCTGGACAAAATAAATAAACAAATAAATAAAATGAGGATTTGGTTCAACAAATTAGACAACTCTGAACACACAGATTTCCAGAGACAACAGTCATTTTATAAAATAAATGTAGTAAATAAGTTAATGATAGGAAACAGGACTGTTACTCATAATACTAATTATAGTTAAGTGCAATTACCCAACCACATCAGCGAACGGCTAATAATGATACAACAAATAACACACCTTCAAAAATCCAGATCATTACTGGTATAACAATTTTACATAATTTTAATCTTTTAATCCCCATTTTATTGTTATTAATGGAAAAACTGTTTGTATAAATAATCTAGTACTTACTAAAATCTCCATTAACAGTCAAATGGAATATATAACTTTCTCTATTTGTACAAAAGATTAATCCCAGTTTGCGTGGTACAACATTCCATACAACACCAACCACTCCATTTCCATCCGGAGTCCAAATCACTTGACCAGGAACAAAATTCTCTGGGATACCATCCAAAATGGAAATTATATCTGTCTTCAAATTGCAAATTCCAATAACCGATTCACATTTACCCAACAGCTGTTCACCCCAGTCTTGTCTGAATAGATATTCATTTCCCTGAAATTGAAGCCCAGTTATGAATAAAAGAAATGAATAAAAGTATTTCAGGCCATTACCACAATCTTACCTTGGTCACCTTTGAATCTTCATTCCCATTATTTTTCTTTTCTTGAGATTTAGGCTTGTAGAAAGGTTCAGATTTAGGGTACTTCTTTTCTGCTATGTATAATAATTTCTCCTCACAAGGAGACCATTCAAATGAACCCAACTCTGCTACAAAAAGTTAATAAAGAACATGTCAATTAATTATATCAATTCTGAAAACATTTTGTAGGATATAAAAAAGGTCAAAGTAGCACATCAAAACTTCAACATAATTTTGTTAAATTAAGCGTTAATCACCAAAATTTGAATACATTTGTAATTTTACTTGAAAACCTTTCAAACCTATAACATTTAAAGACTCATATAAATTATTTAAGAAATTTGCTATTCACGTTCAAAAAACAATCCTGCTTAGAACTTTTTCCAAATTTTAAGTCACAAGTTTCACTAATATGTTTTCTCTATCTCAAATATCATCCACACATTCTATTGCCTTTTCAATTTTCTATCTGTATCTGTTCATTTCATAATGCCCAAATCTGTCTTGCCCAGTTTCACACAAACATCTTCATTCAAATTATTCATACCCAAGAAATAAGCAATTGAATCAAATCCAATCAAGGGTTGCATTATGAATTAAGCTCTGCTTCTGGACACTTACCATCAGAATAAACATCTCCATGCACATCAAGGGCTCCTAAATCATAATTTTTCAACAAGTGCGTTTTCTCCCATACTTCTAGAAATTGCTGTTTTTTGGTACTGTTTGAATTATCAGGCAGTTCCCGAAGCACTGCGCTGTTTTCTTCAGTTGGAGAAACCGAAAACGACAATCTATACATTTCAAAAGCATAACTTAATTTAAAGCAACAAGGCAACGGAACTTACTTTATTTTTAAAAAGGAAAAACTAATTATGCTACCAATACATAGGAAACATTTTCTTGTAGTAGGGCAAGAGTGGGGCTATGTTGCCATGTTCTTTTTCAATTCTGCTCTTTAAGCTGAATATAAATAATTTTAATAAAACTGAAGCATCCACTAGTTGAAAAGAATTCTGGCAACATTATGAGTGCATAAAAACGATTATATTTAAGTAAAATACAGGAAGCTTCCAAGAAACTAAAATTTGTGAAGACGAAATATACGGTGAAAGTGGTAATTTTATGAATATCCAATCACGCACTCTATTCTTAATTATATAGAGCGTGTCATTTCAGGTCGTAAGAAATACACCAGCATGTTCATCGTAATATTAGAATAATTCCTTTACCGATTTGGCTCCGAAAATAAAAAGCGTTGTTTTCTTTTTTGTTGCAATTTTTTGGCTTTCGTCGTAGCCTGGACGTCATCGCAACTGTAGGCGCATTTGCAAGACTCAAAGTGCAGTTGCAGACAAGGGAGGTCATCTGCGAACAACGAGTGCTCTGCAATTCTGATGGTTGGCTGCTAAGGTTCTGACGGCCTAAATTGGCGCTCAGTCAATATATTACTCTTGTTATTACCATCTCAATTGCGACAAGAACTGGTCAAGAAAGTGATGTGCAGAAACGAAGCAAATGATTTAATACTCCGATTAAAACGTAGGGCGAATTGTCTATTGATCAGCTGGGTCCCGGATATCCAAATAGGAGCTTCAATACAAAAAAAAAAATGTTGGAAAGTAAGTAATTGTTCCCAATTGAAATAACAAATCCAGTGAGTACTTTGATGGTTGAAGAACAATTTGGGTATTCTTCGTTGTCTATTTGCTTATAAAAATATTTAGGGACAGCAGCCCACTCAGTGCTCCGCACTGCCATCTGTGAGAGGGGAAACATGACCGTGAAACGCACGTCCGCCACATGCGGAAATTACATTGTCACTTCCCTCCAGTCACAATGTCAAGATATTGCCCCTAAATGAGAAGTTGTTCGTAGGCTTTCGTAAAAATGTAGAATACCCAGGCGGAGATACTTAGTACAGGACACTCCGAGCGTCCCTAGGGGAGACTGATGGGGGACTGTCACTTATTTTCAAGAAGTCTAATTGCAGTAGTTTTTTTCTGTCATTTTTCTTTCTCACTCTTACTTCAAACGAGATAGTATTGTAATCGAACGGCGGAAAACGGCGAATTTTCGTCAGAAAAACTCTTATTACCAGACCCTGGTAACGGAAAAGTGGAAAATCTTGTTCCCGGCCCTTTCTCAAATTACTTCCTCTAACACGTCGTGTAGTCAAAATCCTAGATTTGTGGGTCCTTGATACTGATAAGCCAATTGAAGGCAAAGCGTCTAAATGACCGGCTGTGCGTCCGACCACATGTGGTCAACGTTACCGCCTAAACCTTTCAGACGATTTTCTCCAAAATCGATATTTCCCGATCAATTTAAAGAAACTCGAGACCCTGCAAGTTTGAAAATAATATTTTAATTTTTAGGGGTACTTTTCATGGAGCCTAAACAATATTAAAAAGAAGATACGGTTAAAAGAATGGTGCAGATTGAAACACTAATTTTTCAAAAATTGCTAAAGTTCACATTTTTTCGTACTCCTACAACTACAATATTGAAGACCGATTTTTTCAGTAATAAAATTGTTCTTTAAAGACCAATCTTGAAACGTACAATTTTTCGAATAAATGAGTATTATTCTCGTAATTTTGCGTGCAATAAAGGCATTCATTAACTACAAGAAAATTCTGCAAACTGATAAACATTCTTTTACAACAAAAAGGCTTCAATTTTTTCTTTAAATGCTCTTTTTCTAGTCATCAAGAACGGTAAAAAAAAATTCGCACTAGTCATCTTCCCGTCGAACACGCTGTATTTTCGAAAGTTGCAAAAACGGAATATTCCAAAACTTACAAATTTGAAGATAGGTTTTGGTCTTCAACAAAATATTTTCTAAAAAATCAGATCTTTAGAAAAGGTAATGAACATTTTTTTTTTGAAGAGTAGTTTTAGCGCAATTTCTGTTTAAAATTAATGAAATCTCAAAAAGCTCCATTTTTTTCTTCTTCGGATAGAACAAAGAACGCTTAAAAGAATGGCGCAGGTCTCGAACAAGCTGGATTGTTGAAAACTGCAAATTTAGAAATAATGCGAGAAAGTAGGTGGTATTGAAGCATCACTTGTTTACTTTCTCTTTTATACGAACGTAATTAGGCGAGAGAGTATTGTAAACATGAGGCGAAAGTCCACGATTTTTCCTCAGAAAAACACTTTTTGCTGGGCCCAGATAACGAAAAAGTGGATAACTTCCTCCAACACGTGTTTTCCAGGGCCTTGCTACTGAGAAATCGATTGACGCCATAACGTCTGTGGACAACGCTACAGCGCCTAAACCGTTCAGAGAATTTTCGTAGGTAATACCACGAGAGCTTTGGAAATTGTCCATGAATCCCCAACTCGCGAAGCGAGGAGGGGATTTATCTGAGAATTTTCAAAGCACGAATGGTATTTAATAGGACTATTCCACGAGTGAAATTATGTCCAACAGTTTCAAAACGCGCCAAATATTGAAAATAACTGAAAGCGTGTTGTGTTATAGTATATGACAGTTTATGATTGGCCGGTAGGTAGAAGCGGTAAGAAAAATCGGATAGAAAAAGTGATAAACGTTTTGAGATACACCGCACTGACGGATGCATGGTATGTATATTTAAACTCTTGGTTTTAATTTCACGAGTGGAATAGTCTCCAAAATTTATATCCCAAGATCGATCCGAACATGAGGCCTTGCGAGTTTGAAAATGATATTTGGTATTGGTAGTATTTTACCTGACACCTCCACAACATTTTCTAAATATTCTCTACAATGGCACCAATTTTTAAAAAAATCCTTGGTTAGCATAAAAGACGCTTACAAGAGACGTAGGTCTTATTTTCGTTAAAATCTCTGAATTTTTGAAAATTGGAATAGTTCAATTTTTTTTTCGGCGAAATTCTACAATTATAATAGTGAAGATTTCGATTTTTTCTCAATGAAATCTTTTCTTAAAATTGTAACGTTAAAATTACGTCATGTACAATTTTTCGAAAATGAGTAATTTTCGCGTAATTTGGCGTTCAATTGAAGACAATTTTAAACCATTATTTTCTCCAAAACATATTTCATATTTTTTTCTTTAAATTTTCTTCTCTTAACGACGATAAAAAAAGGGGTGCTGGTCCTATTTTCGGCAAACACACTATATTTTCGAGAACTGCAAAAAATGAACATACCAAAAGTACACTACTGAAAATGAAGAGCATTTTGTCTCTAATAAAATTTGCAAAGTTAGAATTATTGCGAGAAAATGTGCTGTTGGAGCACCACTGGTTTACTACTGTCGTAAACGACGAATTAACTAAAAATATCTCTTCAGTTTGATCAGAGGAAGAGGCAGAAAAAATGTTTAACTTTTGCAATTTTTCCCCAAAATTCGGAGATTTCAACAAAAATAAGACCAGTGCCAAATTTAAGCTATCCGGCGAAAAAGTTGAATAAAAAAAGAAGCATTTTTGAGAAAATTTAGAAACTATTCTCGAGACTTCACGTACTTGGTTGAGAAAACCCCGCAAGCCGACGGTAGGCCTGCGCCGATCTCACTATCGAGCGGGGGACCAACGCCACCTCGAGTTAAAAACTGCACTTTACTGCAATACGGGACTAACGGCCACATCAGATGACGTGCCCGGAATCGAGGCATCTAATAACAATACTAATAATATAACTCGTAAACATTAAAGGAGGGGCTCGAGGGAAGAAAACAACAACAACAACAACTTTGTGACGATGTAAATCAAGCGTATTTACATTGTTCCAGGTAATAGCAATATTAAAAACAAAACTTTCTCAAAAATGACTAAGTTTACCTTTTGTAACGCTAAATGCACTGAGAAAATGACTTCAACATCACTTTGATGTAGAGTTCACAAAAATTAAATAATCATTTTATTTTAAATATCTCTCAAATCGTTAATATTTATATTGCAGGGTTTATTTATGTATTGTTGCATTTGTGATTACAAGAGCATCAAATGATTTTCTATGAAGTTTCTCGAAAACTTGTAGTTGGAATTTCGATTCATCATTCAATTATTCATGATCGGAAATTGAGGAAGAGGTTCTGGAGCTCAAAAAATCGTGCGCAGATTGTACATTTCCCCCATACGTCAACTATAATTTTTACTGTACTTTGACAAAACAAAACACATAAAATTCAAAAGTTTTCGTGAAAATGAGCTTAAAATTGCATTTTTTCAGAAAAGCTCAAACGACATTTTGTTTCAAAAACTGCTCCATTTTTAAATAAAAATAAGACCAGATTTTACTATTCTATAACACCATTAAAGTCACATTTCTGTTCTACTATTCGAGGACCAAACATTGAGAAAGTGTGACGAAATGTTGGATAGGTTTGTGTTATACCAGGGAAGACTGTTAGAAGGTTCGACGAGATGAGAACTGGATTATGTGTAAGAGACGTGCTTTTTGTAAAAATTGGAGAGGGTTGGCCAGGATATGCCGGGGGTTTGAAAGAAATGGAATCAATTTCAGATTCTCTTGCATTTTGCATGTGTGATTGCACAGTCTTATAAATGTCCAAGTGAAGGGGCGTCAGTCCGTTTTTATTTTATTTTTATTTTTTTATTTATTATTATTATTTTTTCCCTCCTTGTTTCACGCCTGTCAAGTGAGTCGGTGGATGGAACACATCTCATGCAACTGTTCCCAGTCGCAGGTCGTTGGCCAGTTCTCACAGCCGTATTTTGTTACAACTTTAAGTCGGTAATTCACATATATACTTTTTTTTTTGTTATTTAAGGCCTCGTCAACATGTAGGTCATTAGCGACCACTATTGCTTTTAACGGTATGGTCACTGTGCGGGTGACACGATATGATTATGATGATAGGGGGTGAAAGGACGAACACAATACAACCATGCCCGAGGCGGGACTCGAACCCGCGATCCTTCGGTCCGAGATCGCTACGGCTCTACTGCCTTAACGATCTCGGCCATCCGGACCGGCTATGTATACTTTCTTGTGTTTCGTATAATGGCGTAAGATTTCTTACAAATATGTGTCGCGAGATCTGTTGAGTGCAGTCTTTTGAAATATGAAATACCAAGATATTTAATGGCCAGTGCCCATTAAATAGGAAATATTGCGATAGGCGGAGAGTCATGTCCTCGTAATTGACTAGTAAAGATGATGGTATTGAATCTGGTCGCCTTCATTTTCAAATTTTCTAGCCAGTCTGTAAGACCGGGGTCTTTTGTAGTTGACGTATTGCCGTCGCGCGTCCTTTTTTGTGTCGACGACTGCAACGTCGTCTGCACACAGGTATACAGTCATTTTCACGGGGCGGCGCTGGAACATCGTTTATTAACATAAGGAAAAAAATAATGGGAGGCAGCAGGGCGTTCTGGAGACGCGGCCCGGAGAGGGCGGAAAGAGGATTTGGGGCGCAGGAGAGGGAATCGGGCGGGGAATTTGTGAATGGATAGGTGGCCGGCGAGTTGATGAACCGAGGGAGAGAAGGGCTTATTTTAAATAAAAGGATTTATAATTGATGGCGTCGAAGGCGGACGTATACTCTACAAATTGTGCCTAGACGGATTCGTGCTCAAGAGGTGTGCACATGACTCCGGCAATTCGGGTCTCTGTAATCGGTGTAATCGCATTCGGTCGGGAGCGTGACAATTGCATTTTCCAGAGTTGGGTATAATTTTAACTAAGGCTGTTTTCCAAATGTCCGATGCTGCTCGGTCAGTAGCATGTGCAGCAAATGACTAAATTGTCCAATAGCGTTTTTCGTCAGTCGGTGTGGTGTCGCTTCCACACCTCCCCCCCCCGTCACTTTTAACTCGCCAGATTCGCGCACACTTGTTTTAAGGGGTCGGGAAGGAATGGGTTTCGAAGAACGTGTAGGCTTGTGGAATAGGGTAATAGTGCCCTAGGAGGTTGAATGTATTTCAAGCATAGAACCGGTGGATTCACCCCAAAGCCCGCATTGCGCTGCCTCTGTTAGGGTTCTCGTCCCGACGATGGCACTATTTTCGATATCGACTGTCCTAGCAAGAGTAATTCAGCCGCTGTCTGGAGGATAATTCCAGTGGCTAGATGCACTAATCGGTAGTTTTCCGTGGGTTTCCTGCATAAAGCCAGGCGAATGCCAGTGCTGTACCCTACCAAACGGCTCAGGGACCTCACACGATCTTTCCTTCCTCTTCCCTACGTCAGCACACGCGCGTCCCTACCACACATGTCGGGAGCCTGGGGCTTGAGCAGGAGAGCAGGAACGGTGCTCCGCAGGGGAGGTACCTGGAGGGGGAAATCCTCCAAGCAAACAGACGCGTAAGATCTCACCATCCACCAGGGAAGGAGCACCGCCACCTCTCGGGATGAAACAACCACTACACTAGTTGGGCTAAAGACCACAGCGGTTTACGTGGAGCAGAAGGATACGGCTATTATTTGTTTACCGAAGGATCTTCTGCCATTAGAAAGAGGGGAAAGTGTATTAGTGTTGTCGTCATTGCGACTTATAATTCTGTCCACGTCTGAATTCATAACAGGCATGATACCATTATGATATGATATACCTAAATGCTGCTTGTACTTCGAAATGTGACTCCATGAATATTATTGTTGATCCGAGTCACTATATAGGTCACAGAGTTTTACAGTTTAATTTGTGTTGGAAGTATTTCCTTTTTAAAATATCGTCTTCGTACAAATATTTCTCTAGTATTTCAGATAAAAAAAATTTAAATGATAAAAAAACAGATTAGTAACTTTTATGCCTTTACAATTCGTTTCCTTCTATTTAACTTATAGATTTATATTTTAAATTTAACGTCAAAACTAATAGTACTACAACAGCGCATAATTTCTTGCATTACATTAAAATATGCATTTTTCGAAAATTCAGAGACCTTAAAGAAAGACCTTAAGGGGTCTATGTGAATAAGCAATTTTAAAGTATTTCAAAATCGAAGAGTTTCGAACTGCGTCAGATCGACCGCAAAATATCCATTCGGGAAAAAGACTAGGAATAGTGACGGACAGACTGACGAACGGACGTGTCGCAGTCAACCAATTGTTCGGTATCAAGGACCCGCAAATCGTGAAATCAGACCGCAACGTGTTAGAGGAAGTAATTTACTACAAATTGCAGCAAGATGTATCCACTTATTCTGTATCAAGGCCCAACAATACGCGCTTTTGTCGAAAAATAGCAATTTTTTTAGCCGCAGCATTACTTTCTCTATTTTCAGTATAATGTTACCCCGTAAGAACGTCAAAATTGGTCACTTGTATTAGTTGTTGAAATATTAGAGGTACAGAGTTTACAATACTTTCATTATTAACAATTATTAACATACTTAACATTATCAGCTACGGCTTGTGCTTGCACCGCCTCGCACCTCTGTGCGCAGGCGCGGCGGCGGGAGCCATACGTTCCCTCCCGCGCAAAGGAGCGAAAAGTCAAGTATTACGCTGTGGGCAGAGTATTTGGGGATCTTCAGACGTCTGGCGTCAACAGTGAACGAGGGGAGCGCATGTGCATTCAACTCGCGTAGTCTAACTCAACTGTTGGGGCAGCGAATAGTATCCGCGCTCGTTTTCATGAGCCCACATTTCGCTATATGCGAGAGGAGTGGGGGATTTTATTATTTTCTTGACAGGACTATAGAATCAAATTTGTAGCTCGCTTTTCGATGAAAATAGTTTCTATTACACAGGAGGGAATATTTATGTTATCAGATTTTGCCAACAACGCTCCTTGCTATCATTTATTCTCCATTCAACTAACGTTAGTAAAGGAGTGGGGGTAGATATTCCGAGGTTCCAGACAGAATACGTGTGCGTATAATACGCGAAAGCTGTCAGGCGCTTAGGGGCCATCCAAAAATTCCTTCACGCGAATTTTGAGAATTTTGGAGAAAACGCAAACAAAAACTTCTCCCTGTGAAGCGCGCTTCAATCGTCTAATAATTACGTAACTCTTGCGACAATCCCCCCCCCACCTTTTAGAAGTAAAAATAAATTATATCTCAGTTACACACTTTGTATTTATTTTATTTGTTTTATATATAAATATTTCTGTTAATTAAACACAGAATTAGTTGCCGACTGCAACAATAACTTTGGGGACAAGCATGGGCGTACAGACGAGAAAATTTCTGACAAGCCACGCGTCCACTGTTATGACTGACGCATGGGCAAGAGTCTATTGAGCTGATTAAAGCTTCGTAATCTAACAGATTCACTCAATATACAACTTATGAAAAAAAATATTTATTGCAACAATTTATACACAATAACTTTTTAATTTATTTGTATTTCTTACATATTTAATTAATGGTAGTTAGTATTTTTAGTACAAGTTAAAAAAAAAAAAATTCAGCAAATGTTGAAATTTTAAAAAAATACGTAAACATCGGCGTTACGAAACTGTCAACTAACACCCTCTACCCCTATGGAATTCTGCGTAGTGTTCTCTCAAACCTCCTGCCTCTTCTTTGGCGTTACCGACGACCCCTTACAAAATCGTTAAAGTGAGAAAAATATTGTTCAAGGAAGTAGATGAAAAGGAGGAGATGGTAAAACTTGACGTGGCCACTCTCACCGAAGATGCCGATCCCAACAATTGTTGTTGTTATTATTATTATTATTATTATTATTATTATTATTATTATTGTTATTAGCCCACTAAGATCCCGTTAAGGGTAAGGGCCTGCTACCTTATGAAGGGAATGCTGAGTGAAGTGATAGGATGATGACGATGACGATGATGATGATGGGTGGAAAGGATTAGGGTGATAGTGGGAGGTGTTCATGGCATTTTTTAACCATTCTAGCACTCTCCTTACGTCCGAGGGAAACGTGAAAAACCCGATCAGAATGGCCTGCCCGTGGACGAACCCGGGCCTCCCGGTTGCGAAAAAATCTCTGTGTTCTACCTGGCCCTTTAGAAGCTTTTGGTAATAATATAGTTTATTTGTCCGTATAATGTAAATTTCTCCAAAAAACTTATTTTTAATGTCACTATAAACATCCTTATCTTCATCTTGTTTCCATTCTCATTATCTTATCCTGATTCAAAAGCAGGCAAATGTAAAGTCGTAAATTAAAAGGAGCATATCAGCGTTAACAAATAAGAAAGCACATGTGAGGCAAATACCCTTCAAGATTGTGCCAGCAGAAAAGATGAATGTTCAGCACTTTCATTCTCAGATTTCAATCCAAATTTCCACTTGTGGTTGGAAACAAAATTAGAATACAAAAGCAAACTTCCAAACAAAATTCAAATAAAATTCCAATAAAAAAGATAACGGAAGGAAAGTTTCCTTCAGAAACTTTAGTTCTCTTCTAATCACATGATGATGATGATGATGATAACAATGATAATAATAACAACATCAACAACAAATTCAACGTTAAATTTTTCATGTTCTTTGATGGTATTCATTTATTTATTTGGTCCTCCGCTTTACTAGAATGCTTCCTAAAACATTCACAAGTTTGCCTATTCTGGTAACATTTTCAGACTGAACAATTAAATTTTTTACAGAGATTTCAAATCAATAAAACATTTAGTGGAGAAGATGATTAAAAAAATTGGAAGTAGATAATGGTCTACTCCACTTCATAATATACTTAATACTATACTTCTAATTATACTAATAATATACTTCTTAATATAATATTGACAGTTGTTTACAAGTGTAATTAATATCCAAGAACCTCTTGAACTCAAAGGGAACCCTAATTTTGGGAGTACCTTAAATAACACATCCCATTTTCTAGGGAACACTTTATTTATTGAAGATTTGGAATATTAGTGAAATGAGATGAAATCTCGAAGGCACTGTGTCTTTTTAGAGGTTAACTGAAAAAATAAAATGTAGGATCTCTAATTTTAAACTTTTAAAATTCTGCAAAATAGATATGTTTCAATTTCAAAGAAGAATGTTAACCCAGGCTAGGGCTTGTCATTGTCTGCCTCCAAAATGAGTATGGTATTCATTAAAATAAACAAACAGAAAGAAACACAAACACATTACTTCCTCACATCAAACTAAGGATACAATGTTGTGTAAATATCAATAGCGCAAGCAGAATGTGTTGGAAAGGGAAGATGCGGTTGGTGGGGTGGTGGGTGGGTGGTGGTGGTCGTGGGGGGGAGATAGGTGTGCTTACAAGTGTCGACCAATCTAGTTGATGTTTTCTAATAAACTATTTTTTTTATTTCTTTTAGATTTAAAATGTATTTTTTAAGTTAATTTTGTAGTTATTTATAATGAACTGAATGGAGATATTGAATGACTATTATTACAATCGTGAATTAGTAAAAAACTTATTTGTGAGCATGTTTTATTATTTTCTGGTGTAAAAGTTTGGTCTTCAATCCACCCTATGGTTGCCAGATGTTCACAATTTGCATGAGCTGTTCATCACTTAAGTAACAAATGCTTTAAAAATACTTTAAAATCAATGTTTTAAAAAAATGTTCTTATAACACAAATGACTTATATTAACATTATTAATTATTGAAGTATTTTATTCACAGTATCTTACCACCCACTCCCTTTTCTGCATCATCACTATTTTGTAAAAATGCATCTGGGAACCACATTACCCCTCCCCCCAAGTGCACCACAAATAATTAGAAAACACATTACAAGTTTCCAATGTTAGAAAAATTATTTTATATGCTGTTTATAAGCTCAAGAAAATAAATTTATCAAGCATTAGGTACCTACAATACCTATAACTAGTAACCCAAAATTATTGTACAGAATAATTTCAATATTAACCTATTTGCAAAAACAAAAAAATGTTAAAAGAAGTGCCTTAAAAACAGTTAATAAGAGTATTTCAGGCTCAAACATTAAAACATTTATTTCTAATTTTGGCATTTACTTTTTATGAGAATCAGATCAAACAATGAAAACTATCATACAAAAAGGCAATTTGGTAACAATACAAATTGAGAATCTGGTACATACACATTTGAAGAATCAGTAGGTAAAGCACTGGAAGACCTTTTAGTGCATACATCCACATGATGAAACACTTGAAATTTTGTCATTTTTCCATATTCTAGATTTCTTTGAGTCCATGATGACACAACAGAAAATTGAGACTGATTATTTTTGTTCAGAATTCTCGCGGATGTTGGGCTGGGAAATTTCGCTAGCGCTCTATATATCTCCACAATTTTTTCAATCTGAGAAAAAGAATGCAAGAAAATATAAAAAAAAAAAAAAACACTAAATGCCACTTTATCAACACTTCGTATTTTTTTTATTAAGAAATAATGAAAGTACCTGCGGCGCCGGCATTATTTAGAGCAAACGTCAGAAGTAAGCAGTTTCAAGTCAATATTGTCTGCGCCAGTATTTTCAATTTTCCTTAAACTCAACACATTACCCTTTTCTCAAGTTTATTTGTTGATATTTTTAATTTTAACTGGCTACTTCACTGTCTTCACAAACTTTTACCAATGCTGACATCAGCTGAAACTCCTACACTTTGTGTAGCACACACAGTACCGTAAACGCTATTAAAAGCAACGCACCGTCTGCGCAGTGCGCGCAGCTCACTCGCATCGCTTCCTCGTGAACATACACGCACACACGCGCACACGTCGAATAAGCCGATGGTATTATACAGCACGTCAGCAATAAAAGAAGTTCAAACCAATCGGAACGCAAACACAGGCCAATACTGGGGGATCACTGAACGCTTCGCCCACTCAGTACCGCCAATCACAAGAATCAAGCGGCACAGGCTCCGCGCCATTCGAATCTTAATTTGTATAGGTAACAAATTATACTTTACCATTTACAGATATATTTACAAATTTATGTAATAGAAAATAAGATGCATTGTTCAAATGTATTGTTTATCCTTTATTTACAAGATAATCCATGTGTATATGAAATATGCTATAATTCTTCCATCTTTATTAAGGTCTGCGTTAAGAGTTTTTGATTTCTCATCAGTTCAACTGCCATGCAATAGCATCATGCTTATTGATACAAATATATTCACAAATACATAGCAATATCATGTAACTTTATTAAAAGAAACAATTCGCGTAATTATCTTCTGTTAATCCCCTTTGTAATTATTAATAATACTAATTAATTATTGATGTTAACTATTTATTAGAAAGCCATCTCTAATTAATGGAATAATATTAATAAAATGCGGATATGACAGAGGGTGAATTTATTCCAAGTTTTTACATTTTTCATTCAACCTAATTTCCTATTTATTGAATAACAACCTATTAAAATATTTAATGAATCATTTACTATTCCAATAATTGCGTATCTCGCGTCAGGTTGTATTGTTTCATTATTTTACGTACGGTCCAAAGCAGATCAGTCAGAATAATAAGACGTAAATTATTACAATACGACATTATAACCACCAAATGTTATATTTACTTCACATCAGATAAGAGTTCTACAGGTTTTGTTATCTTATCTCATGCGTATTTTACTTCACTTACGCCTATTCTTCTTTCCCGCACAAGAAAAATAAAATGGGTACCTATTCCTCTGAGGAGAAAGTTTATATTTCACCAAGAAATTCGAAATTGTAATGATTGTTTATCCTTCTTGACATCGCTATTTCTAATTTATTTTTCATATTAATTTTTTGAACGAAGCAGATCGAATCTTAATTTTAAGCTTCAATTTTTAATCTTGATCTGTCTCTCAGTACCTAACATGTCACATGGAGCATGCTACCTGCAGTGTTGGTGTTGTTGCGGTGCAATAGATGGAACGCAGATTTCTTGTTTTCGTCTAATAGTTTTCGCGTGGAATATGTTACTGTATTTTTACAAATATATAATTACTTTTATAGATTTCAAACCATTATTATTGATAGAAATAGAATACATCTTACGAACAAAAAAGTTAATTAACTGTAACTAATTTCAATTGCTAGTCTTATTTTCGCAGATATCAAGTTTCACTTTTGATCTCAGGCAGAACAAAACAGGAATCCATGAAACTTAAGGTAAATTGTTAAATTTCACTATAAGGTGTGAAAAACATTCCATTAAAGGCACTATATTTGTACATTCATGCACTTTTGTTACATTGATTTCATTTTCATTATGGTTGGAATAAAACAAAAATACATTACAAATAATTTCAAGGCAGGTTAGGTTGGATGTCAACAGTAAGAGCAACTGCAGTATTCAACGCACTTTTTTCATTTCTTGAAGGAACCAGGACACCTTCATATCAACCAATACACAACAATGTATTCAAATGAAATTGTTTGATTTCTCAATCGTACATTCATCACAATTTATTTTGAACGTCTTTTTCTGATAGCGCGCACACATGCGTCATTTGTTCATTTCTGTTTTTACAGTGCGGTCGTTAGAGGCCATCAGGAAAAAGATCGTTAATAATCAAGAAAACGATTTGTGCACTCACCGTATTTATGAAACCGGTGACGGGTGACAAAGGGAAAGAATGGGGTCTGCGGTGAATTTTGACAAGCTGTGCCGAATTTGCACTGCCGAATTGCCGGAAGGCGTGCTAATTTTTAGCGAAGTGGGAAAGAAATTGTGTTTAGAGGCGAAACTAAAAAAATACTTACATATTTCGGTGAATATTCTCTTAACGTTTTCATTCCGTCTGTCATTCGCCATTAAGTACTTGATCACTGTCTTGAACGAATTGCATGACTACTGTCAGTGTGAATGTTATTAAAATTTCACTTAACTTAATTAAATGTGCACAATTCATTTATTTTTAATGCAGGTTTCTTCAGAAGATAATTTGCCAAAAATATTATGTATGAATTGCTGCAAAAAGTTGGATAGTATTCATAAATTTGCATCTATGGCTGTAAAAATGCAGGATAAATTAAAAATGTTGGTTGAAACTGGATCAGTAGAAGATATGAAAGAACACAGTATATTACATTCTATTCTGAGTAAGGTAATGTTGAGTTTTGCTTCAAAAATTTCTGGAGATCTTAAACTGTCATGATATAATTATTTTTTTCCACACATTTTCCTCAATTTTTCTTTCATTTTTTTAATATACAGGGTCCCGAGTCGGAATGTGAAGTCACAGAAGTAGAAGTGCGAGTAGATCCCATGCTTTTCCTTTGTGCGTTGGAGGATGGAAGCAGTGATGGTGAAGACAATTCAAACAGCAATGAAACGGCAACCCAACCTTCTGCAGAACCTCCTGTCAAAATGTGAGTCTAGTACATAATTAATGTCTCTCTTACAAGTTTTTGTCAATTTTAGATTTTATGGTTTGAAGTAAATTACTCTTTGCCTAATTGGACACAGCTTCTTCAGGTCTTCTTTTTTTCTGTTCTTTTTCTCTTTTTTCCTTTGTAGAAATATTCTACACCTATAAAACTTAGGTTTTAAGAAATACAAACATTTTATTGCAGATTTAAAGTCTGTCACTAATGTTTGATACACACATTCAGTTGCACGTATCGAATTTGAAATTTGTAATTCAGGGTGCTTGGAAATTATAACTAAACCAATTGTACCGAACCATTATAATCATGAAATAAAGAAGAATAACAGTTCCCAAGGAATCATATTTAAATAAGACTGAAATGATCCAAACAAGCAATGGTCATGCCCTTCTGAATGTTGCTGTAATTAAGTGTAATATCTGTCTTCATATTGTTTTTATTGTTACTGCAGAATAATTGTTATAAGAATGTTAATTCTACTATGAACTTTCATAATTTATTTCAGTGTAAAAATATTGATTAATAATATATCAAGTGAAAGGATATGACAGTGTAAATAATTGTGCATCATAAATCTTTGTATTAAAATGAAGCTCGATAAAAGAAAAATGTCAAAAATTAAAAGGAAAAATTGCAAGGAAATACAAATGAAATTCAAAACAGCATTGAAATGTGCAAAGGTGCCAAGATGTAAAAGACGATGACGAAACAGATGGGGAGTTGTAGAAAATACTAATAACAATGAATTGAAGACGAGTAGTGATGTATTTTGTTTTGTTATGAAAATATAAAAGAATTGATGGTTTCTTGTACAAGGTAATTTACAGTTTTTGTTTTGCAAGATGCTCCTGCAAGTTATTTCCTTCATTTAATTAAAAAAATTCTTTTCTTGATAATTTTTCTGAGAATTTAAACATTCCGAAAGTTCTTGTAACTCCCAAAATATATTCTCCAATTTGTTTCCAAGTTGTGGATAATAAAATTTACTTCTTTGAATTAAATTAAGTAAATAAGATAACAATTTAACAATGTTAAGGTATATTAGGACATACTTTTGTACATAAATTTGTATTGTCTATTTGTTCAGATGTATGTACTAGTTAATAAATTATTGCAGTTAGCTCTTGGCTTCTCAAAGCAAAGATTATGTATTAAAAAAAAGATTAATGAAAAAAAGCTGTTTCAGAGCTGTTAATAACTGGGAGAGCAATTTTGACCATATGGAAGATAATAGTATAAGTTCAAAACCTTGAAATCTTATTTGTTACTATATTATAGTGTCCTAAACATCATCTGATCAAAATGAGGCAGAATATTACTCTACTGAGTTGTTGCAGTAGTAGCTTCAAATGACATTAAAAGTGGACAGTCTCAAGTGAAATATTCAGAATATTGCCACTCTTACCTTAGTAGTAAAAAAATGGAAAATGTTTTCTCACTAAGTTTTGTATTCTTTTGAGAAAAAATGGAAATATATAGTTCTGTTAATGAGAAATGTATTGAAGTGAAGAGAAATGAGACTTTGAGCTTAATTTATTGCTACATAGAAAGCTGGTGTGCTTTATTTTCAGAATGAGTGGTAATTTCTTTTCATTTACATTCGTATATATTATTACCAGATATTCAGGAGGAACCTGAACACTACTAATAAAGTTGAGTTAGTGGATAAAAAATTCCTATGAGCATATTCCTGAAAATATATTGTTTTTCAAAAAGATTTAAAATGAGCCTTCAAGTTCTATGCAGTAACACTGATATCAGGGTAGATGATTGTTAATGACATGACTCCCTAACAGTGCCCACTGCCCCATTTAAAGGACAGTGGTCCATTGTGTGGGAATGATGGGTCCTACTCTGTGAATAATCTTGAGCATGAAGTGCACTTGTGGACATACTAGGACCACTCGTGGTCCACTTCCACTCAGGAGCCAGCTCTTGAAAATTTCTGGTAGAATTGAGGTTTCTCCTACGTATGGCAAATGACCAGATTTTAAACAGAAATATTTGTTTGAATAAAATTTCATGAATGTGCCATTAAATTATTAATATTCAGAAATATTAGAAAATAATAATGATAAGTAATATGATTACTTTTTGTTGTAACATTACTATATTATTTTGGCATCTTATAAGAGAAAAATTTTGCTTTTTTAAATACATCTGTGATGATGGAACTAACTACTGTAGTAACTGAAGAAATGGAAAACTTGCCTTATTTCACTTTATTTGTAAGTTTTGAAAAAACTAAAATTTTCCTTTTTACTTGATTTCAGGGAGCCTGCAGAAAGTGGTTCTAGTTCATCTCTTCCAGCATCAGAGGAATCAATCACTGCTTCCACTTCATCTGCTTCTACTTCCTCTGTTCCAACCAGAACCGTGTCTGCTGTTGTATCCACTGCCACTACAGCTCCTGTCAACACTGCTGCTTCCACAGTATCAGCAGTTCCATCACCGGTTATATTGCGTCAAACCTCACCTCAGCCACCAATGCCTGAAAAAGAAACCAAACCTTATATTTGTTCTGTTTGTTCACGAGGCTTCTATAATGAAATCGGACTACAAAACCATTTGTGGAGTCATTTGCCCCAAGACCGCAGAGTTCTTAGCAATACTGTCGGTAACAACTTAGAAAGGTCAGTGGAAGCTGGAGAAATTGTAGGAGTGCATGACTTAGTTTTGAAATGTCTAGCTTCATGGAAAGTGAATGTTCAATGTGCATGAAATAGAATCCCTTAGTGATGTTTTTAGCAGAACTCATTTGTGACTGCAAGAAGGAACAGTGTTTCTTCATCTTTCAACAAGAACCTACTTTTTACATTTATACTTCATAATTTTAAATGAACTAACAGCTTTTCAATTGAATGTTTTCTGAACACTCTATAGAGAGAAAAGTTTGGTTCTTAGTACCGACTGAAGTTTTACAAGAGATACCTCCCAGCTTGTGACAGAACTGAAACACATTAAAGCTTATGTCCAACACAGAATATGAGGGGGGAACAGGAAGTTGAATGTTAACTATCACTCACATGAATTGCCTATTTTTTCACAAATACGCTTACAGTAATAATACAGGATATTGATTTCAATAGAATTAATAAAAGCAAAAATGGAACTAATTACCATTACTTCCATCTTTTACATATTATATACACTGTTTTTGCAATAAATAACATCAATGTAAACAGTTTATGGTACAAAAGAAGGTATCGTATGTTAAAATGGTGAATCAACATTGTTCCTATGTATGATGTGGAGAAGTTGTACTTAATTTAGTGCAAGAAAAATCAGCTTTGGAATATGGCAATATTTTTTGTTCTGTTTTGTGTTTATTACAGTATATTATAGATACGCCAAATAAAATGTTTTTTTAAAGTTCTGTAAGAAACACTTAACAATTCATTGCTTCTTTGTTATTTTTTGTTAAAATAATTTCATTGTTTGAATTGCATTGTGATACTATGATGTAAGGATGTTAAATTGTTTTGTTCTTTATTTTTACATTGTTTCTAGACCATATTTTATTACTTAAGCAAAACTGTATCAGTATTAAATTCTTTTCAAATAATATAATACTTCATTTGTTTTTGTTGGAATTTGTTGAACTGGATATAGATATTTTTAAATGTTTTATGCATGCTGTAAGTTCACATTATAAATATTTGTTAATGTTTGATGTCAGTATTTAAATAGCTCTTGTTAAAGTTTGTTTTATTTATTGATGTTTGTATAATAATTTTATTTTTATATTTTGTACAATTTTTATATTAATGAAGTTTGTTTTTTTATTTTGTAGTTTTCTTTTATTACTCGCAAAAAAAGTGGTATTTTATTTATTTAATGACAAAAACAGTTAAAAACTGTATGTGACATAGGAGAAAGGTATTCAGTACATTTTTTAAAAACATTCTGGTACTTTTAATTCTTCAGGCTTCTGTGAAGTTTCTGTGACCATCAAAATTCAGACTTATGCTCTTACCTAATAATTTATATAAGAAATCTGTTGCTGAATTATTTTTTTATACTTTTGACGCTTTATCTAATAATTTATCTGAATATAAGACTATGCTTTTGCTAAATATCTCATTTTAAAAGTACTGAGTCGGGCTTATATTTGCAGATTAGTCTGTTAGGATTTATGCTTATACTCTGCCTTTTCGCAACAAGAAACTGAAGGTGGCTTATCAATAAGATGTAAAGGTGATAAATGTCAAACGAATCTCTAGTACTATAAACACAGGTTACATGATTGCAATCGCTAGATTTTCTGATACAAACATGAGTAAATATACTACAAATACAGTGCTGTAGTATAGTAGCTGAAATAGTATTTTATTATCCATTTTTTATCATTTACTGTGGGCACCTAATTAAAGATAATTTCACTGTATCTCACCTTGGGAGATTGCCTTTGAAAGTAGTGACAGTTCTGCCACCCATAGATAAGTAAGACTAGAATAAATCTGAAATAGATTTCAATCTGAAATCTGAGATTACAGATTTTGTCAAGGAGACTTGCAAAGGCTAATTCTTTATCTTAAGTAAACACTTTTGGATGGCCCTGTTCTGACCGGATTTGTACTTCAATCTCTGTCTTATTGTCGATTGACGTATTTTAAAGTAAGCTTCATCGTGTTTTTGTGAGTTTATTCCCCACTGAATCACTGCCAAACATTCCTCTGGAGGAATTAATCCATGAATTTATGACTTCAGGCTAGTATTTTTTTTGTTTTTATTCCAAAACGGTCAATTACTGAAGGAGCAAGAGTAAGCATTGTTGAAGTTTTAAATATTGAAATAATACTATTAACAAATCAAATAAAAAGTTGTGGGCTACTTGACTTCCAATGCAAACATGGGTCCAATTAGCCCGGTTTTTGAGATTGTGTGCTAATAATTGGGAAAGGTGTTCTAATAACTAAGTTACCATTGCAGTTCTATTAATAAATATATAATTATTAAAATGTAAACTTATTGCTTGTACAACTATCCTGAAAATTCATTGTGGAGATAAACGTTTGCAAGGCTCAAATACCGCTAATTTTGACACTTAAGACGCTTAGAACAATGCTGTACCGTTCATGTGTACCATCGAACTTTGCCAAATGCATTTAAAGTTGAACTATGTTGTTATCTAACAGAAGCAAACTAACTCACAAACCGGAGATGTACGAGTTTGCAGTTCACAACTCGATCGCACGAACATTAAACAATGGAAATATCACGTGAAGAATGAGATGACACTAACTAGAGTATGATAGAAAAACATCTGGTGATTCAGAAGAGAGTTTTAAGTGGTGACAGCTGAACGAATTCAAAGTGTAGAACTTTCAAAGGAGTCTAAAAATAAGGAAGATGCAGAATGGGAGGAGGAACAAAAAACAAAAAAATTATTGTAAATGTGAAGAGGAAATCTAGTGACAAAAACATGATTAAGATGGTTTTAAGGAACAAAAAAATAATGATAGCTCAGGCAAGAAGTTTTAACATTCTCGTCAGCTTGACAATTAGCAATTTCATTTAGCAAACATTTTAAAAATTCTTGCGAGGCTTCTTCAAAATTAGGACATTATTTTAAATTCAGGTGAATACAGTAAATCATTTTTACAAGCTTCCAAACTGAGGAAGTGATGGAAGAGAATAGGTGCAAATGAAGTTGTTTCACATACTCCTTTAATACCTATACATAGGCATAAGGAGCATTAGTTAAAGATTGGTGCGTCTGAGACAGGTTTAATTCCTGATTGGGGGTGACTGTTTTGAATTATTTGTCTTGTATTGCATAGGGTTCTCTTTACACCAAATGCAGGGGTTTTCTGCACAGCCTTTACGTTCTTAGGGTGGCACATAGAGATTAGGCACCTACTGCCAGAAAGTGCCAGCAAAAATCTTCATGCCAAAAAGGTATACAGTAATAAAACAGAAAAATAGATAAATAATGTAATGAACATACATAAATATGATATTAAATTTTAAATATATTGTTTTAATATGAAGAACAAGGGATGCTCAACCTTACATGCCTGAATGTTATGAGTCGAAAATTTATATGGAAATGATATCTTACATACCCAGAAGCAAGACAGAATTCTGTAACAAATGGTACAAGTATATGTATATTGAGTTTTCCTTTTTAAACTTTGCGATTACAATTAGGGAATAACAGTAAACCCAGACGTTAGCCGAGGTTTATAACGAACCAAGTCCGTTATTTGAAATATCGTCCGTGTGTTGTTCAATACTTTTCTTTATACCACTTTCTTTAAAAATAATTCAAAATAAGAAATACCTACTCTTAGAATTGAACTCAGCGGCCATCTTTAGCTTCAACTAATTTGTTTCGATTGTTCTTACCTGACGGCGAACTGTAAAGGCCTTAACGGCAGACGGCCGCTGAGCGCTTTTCTTTTCATTCCTCTTATCACTCACGAACACATTTTTTCTGACATGGGACCGCCGACGCACACAGCGGTAACCCATGAATCCGACCCCCACTCACAGTAGCGGAAGCAGATGTGGATGTGTTTTCTTTGCAGAACATTGGTTATTTCATAATGAACTAAACACTCTGCAAATGCCTAGTTTCTATCTTGCAGAATTCTTTTGTACAACGAGGGAATAAAATAAGTAAATGATTCTGATTCTACCTTCTTGTTAGAATTCAATCCATATTAAGTTGAAAATATTTTTTTAAATAAGTCGCACAACTTACTACGCTCAAAATTATCTTACTTTACATCTATAGGCTTCCAATAAAGCGAGCTAGACTTTACAGCCCTTATAAAATCGAGACAACTCTGAACAAATTTGATAATCACTCTTCGGAATGCGTTGTACGTGGAGATTTCAACATTGCTCTATTTGGAGAGATTAGCCGAGAAAATCAGTTTCTCAATTTAATTAATTTTTAAATAAGATATTACAGTAAATTTAACTTCACGGAATACAGTTTAATCAAAAAACTGCAAATACTGCAATGGATCAAATAATTACTAAAACACAACTAGATACGGAATAATGACGAAGTCTAAGTTATAGTGACCACGTTGCAATTTTTTACAATTACTAGTAATTTGAACATTGTCACATCAAATATTACACGCATAGGTAGACAATTTACTGAAGATAAAATAGAATTATTTGTGGACTACTTGCTGTAGGAATCTAGAGACACAGTTTATAAAGCTGTGAACACAAAGAACGATATACTATATTTTTTTCAAAGCTTTCATTTCACTTCAAAGTGTGCTTTTCTCTTGAAAAGAAAATTAAACATTTCCCACCAAAGTATTACTTGGATATCGCAAGGAATTAGAACATCGCGTGAAAACAAACGTACTCTGTACTTTATTTCAAAACACAACGTATCACCCAGTTTTCGTATCCACTTCTGAAAATACTAAAGCATTTTAGGAAAGTATAGCATAAATATTGAAATTTTCTACTCGCAAATTCAAAATAAGAAGGAATTCTAAACATAGTTGTCTGGCTCGTTCGTTCTCGAACATAGTTCGTAAAAAATAATTATTAAAAATAATTGTTAAATAATAAAAAATACAAAAAATGGATGTTCGGTCTGGCCGGATGTTGTATACGGTCACTAGCCACCCCATAATGTGGTGTTGGAGATCCTAATCCGCACGCGCCCAAAAGAGTTGTTCTGAAAAGTACATCATTTCACTGAATTATCAGACGTCTTGAAGATTTGTACATTTGCATGCTATTGTAGAATATACCGTTCCATTGTTTTAGACTTATAACGTATTTTTGTAGTTGAAATGATCGTTTCGCAGTTTTGCGGTATAACTTCGTGCGTGGTTTAAATGTAGACCAGTGCTTTGAAGAAATGACTTTTGCACTCGGAATTGTTTGTCCACATCGTACTACAATATTCAGGTGGTACAGAGAATTCCAAAGGGGAAATTTCAGTTTGGAGGATGCTGAGAGAGCGGGCAGGCCACGAACATCAGTAACGTAGGAAAACATTGCTGATATGATGAAAATGCTTGACGAAGACACGAATGACCTACAAGCAGATGGCACCTTAGACCTTAATGCACCAGAAATTCGTTCGATTGTGCATGATCATTTTCAAGCGAAGAAACTTTGTTGTCTCTGGCTGCCGCACACACTGACTGAAGAGCAGATGACACGACGAGTGACTTGGTGTCGGGAGATGCTAAAAATGTTTTCTAAGGGTCAACCTCGGTATGTAAACAGCATTGTGACAGGTGGCGAGACTTGGCTGTACTATTATGACGTGCCTACCACGATTCAAAACAAAGTTTGGATTTTTGAAGATGAGGAGACACCCGTCGCTGTCCGAAAATCTCGATCTGTAAAGAAGAAAATGATAGTTGTATTTTTCAAATTGAGTGGAATTGTGGAGCGTGTTGTTTTGGAGACACAGAAGACAGTCACAGCTAGGTGGTACGCTGAACAGTGCCTGCCAAAAGTCATTCAATCGTTGAAGAACCTGCGGCCAAATTCAAGAATGGACACTTGGTCCCTCCATCATGACAACGCTCCAACTCACCGCGACGAAGCCTGCACGGAATATTTGACCACTACAGGACTGAAGCTTCTTGAGCTCCCTCCTTGCAGCCCAGACCTCGCTCCTTGTGACTTAGCACTGTTCCCGCAAGTGAAAATCAAGCTGAAAGGAATGCGGTTTTCCAGTGATGAGGATCTTCTGAGGGCTTGGGACAACGAGTGGACTTACTCCCTAGTGAAACTTGCCAGAACTGGTTTAGGCACTGGTTTCGGAGGATGAAAAGGTGCATTGAATGTGGCGGAAATTACTTTGAATAAATGAAATAAATAAACAGATGTGCCTTTTTGGTTTCAAGTTTGGCGTGTTTGTAATTGTTCGTAACCAATGGCTAAAACATCTACCATTGTTACATGGCAGAGCCAGTTATTATAACTCATTAAACCTCAATCTTTTTCGCTGTCGCCGTGCGAGCTTATTTTCGTCGACTAGTACACGCAGGTCCATTGACGTATGCGCCATCTGCTTGTTATCTGATATAATAATAGGACTATTGAAGCTGTCAGGGCACCATTATTCCAGGGCTTCTTAAGAGAAAGATCGTTCTCTGGGAAAGTGTCTCCACACCTTGCCGAATCAGGGGCTCCTATTACGAGTTCCTTTTATGTTCGTAGCAACCAGATCACCGAGAAACAACATAATTCAGCATCTTATATAATTGTGGTGATAACGCGATTTACGTTCTCGTTTGTTACAAAGCCCAGTTGGTGACACCAACATAATGTCACTTGCTCTTCTCTTTTTTCCTTCTCATTAACTACTTTTTCCTTCTCTTCTCCTCCTCCCCTCTCATTGGTGTCACAGTGTCATATTGCAGGGGTCGCTGCAACACGAAGCTTATAATGCATGAGTGACAAGTGGGTTGCGTCAAGCAGGGGCAATACTCCAAATTTACCAAGTAACTAGCAGCCTGCAATAGCAAAAGTGCTGCTGAACAAAAATACACAAATTTCCAAAAAGTTGCATGCATACGGCTTAAGAGCAACATATAAATACTCTCTTATAACACTGCAATAAAAACATTTCATCAAAACGGTTTAATTGAATACTGTAATAAAATGATAATGTATCAATTAAACAGTTCTTTATATTCTATAAAACCAATCCCAAAAATGGCTGCACCACACCGCAATGTATGAATAGCAAATACTTAATTGAGGTCTGCATCCTCTTTTAGCTTTGCTGTTGCGTGACTTCAGCTGCGTAGAAGGCAGTAACGCTCTGAGTACGGGAATTCAGACGGTGCGCGTAATTCGAGAATAAGTGATATAACAAATATTTGCATTTTTAGACAAAAACGAAACAGTTTAATTGTTTTTGGATTTTCCCAAAATCCTGGGTGTCTAGCAAAACAGTCACATTTCAAAAGGCCGGGATCTGCATAGTTTTCTTTGAATTTATGCCCGCTTTGAAAATTAGAAATATTAATACGTGTGCCCGGAATGTCATGATAAATACGCGAGTCGCGAAGCGATTTATCTGAAAATTTCCGAAGTACACGTGGTATTTAGTGCGACTATTTTGCGAATAAATATATTAATAAACTCCAACTATTAAAACATAGAATAAGAGGAAGAAAGTTTCTTATTGTGCGATTTAAATAGCTGTAAATGCTAAAACTACTGTAAATCGTTGTATCCTGTAATTAGTTCTTTTAATAAAATGGAATATGAATGACATATATATTTATAGAATTCTCTTGTTTCATTAATGTTCTTCCCTATTAATAAAAAAACCTAGTTGGTAAGAAGAAACATTCAAATAATTAATCAAACTATTATTAAAATTACCGCAAGCGGTGGCTCAGAGCATCAACTGATGTCACTGATGCCTCTGATCCGGAGTTCCTGGGTTCGAGTTCGGAATGTGGCAGGATTTACGATACTAACTACACAGAGCTAGGTCGAATTCAATCGCTGTCTGGACGAGAATTCTAGCGGTCGACTGCTCTGATCGGTAGTTTTCTGTGGTTTCAACCAGGTGAATTCCGGAGCAATGCGATAACAAAAGGGCCACGGACCGCGCGCGATCTTTCCTTCCTCTTCCTTATCCTATCCTTACCCTTACTTAGACACTCGTACATGAATTGCACTGCGACACCTGCCAGGAGACCGGTCGGGAGCTTAGAGCTTTTCCCGGCTGGGGCGGCGCCCGCTGGTGGGAGATACCTGTTGGGAAGCCTCACTAGCCGCCGAGAGGGTCGACGCCAGATCTCACCGCACAGCGAGGGGGAGATCACCACCACCTCCCGAGGACGTAACGTGCACTACACTTACGGAACCAATGACCTTTGATTAGCGAATCCGAGCGGGTCAACGGCAATCAATCAAATATTAAAAATTATAGGAATTATGTTTTCTTTCCCTTTAGAAATGGATAAACACGCCGAATTTCGCACTTTACTTTTATAGAGTGGGTTGTTGTATCTCTACGGTTTCAATGCTGAGGTGGAATGTACAGTTATTTTAATAAGTTCCCATTCTTGGATACCACCTTTTAGCATACGAGACTATGTAGATCATCGAAACGCTTATCTCTTCAAAACGTGTTTCCGCACAATGGTGCAATGTTCTATTAACAGATTGAACTGTTTATTTCTACAGAAAACTACAATGTACATATTCTGTAGGATAAATCTATCTGACTATTGAAAAAAAAATCACGTAGCATAAATTACACTGACGGAAAAATTCCACAAATTTTTGCTGCAAGATGTGAATAGTTCAAGTTTGAATAAGTTATTTCTTACAATGGGTCATTCAGTACTCGAGGAAAAAGTCATTTTAAACATTCACACTATGAAATATAGTGATACTGCACCATTCCACGTATTCAGTAATGTCTGAAAAGACTTTTTGTATTTCAAAACAAAATAAAGAAAGCTAAGTTGCTATACATGTCAATTTCTCACAAAATCATTTTTGAAATAATTTTATTGATTCAAATTGACAAGTGGGAAAATCTTTGAAGAAGTATTCTTGGATGCTTATCGTTTTCATGTCTTACGTAACACCATAGTTATGCAATATTCCTACATGGTCATGATTTATTCTACTTCACAAAACAAAATACTTGTTTGATAGAACACACGTCTCTTTCTCTTTCTCTCTCTCTCTCTCTCTCTCTCTCTCTCTCTCTCTCTCTCTCTCTCTCATCTGTATTTTCTTTGTTACGTAAATATTATTCTAGTAGTGTCTGCTCCCGAGGCGGCCATGTTAGTATCCACCCCGCTTGCAAAATAACGCGAGTGCGTCTGATTGCAGGCAAGCGCCGGTGTACTCCTCCCGGGGCGTCTTGCACACCAACACCGCCGTCACCAGCGTCATGAGGTTTGTTTGCCCCATTTGCGGCAAGAAGATTTCCACCAAAGGGAATCTCAAAGTGCACCTCGAAACGCATCGCCCCAAAGGAAAATACGGTTGTGATATTTGTGGTCGAGTGTGAGTATTGTAGTGGAATTGTGATAAACCTATTTATTGGCATGTTTGATTTTTAAGACTTGATTTTTAATGTCATTTGGTAGTAATTTAACACCCGAACATAACAAATTTATAAATCAATTAAAAAAACCAGCGCGGCCGTTTTGCGATCATTGTTGTTCCTGCTGTCCACGTACTAGGCGCTAATTGAGGAGAATATCACGAATGAACTCAATGCCCCAAAAAATATTTTTTACGGTCGTAGAATGTTCAAGTGATTTTCTTCCGGAAATCCTTTGATATTTAGGAATTCAAACATCCCCAAGGATTTCACTCTATTATGCATAACAATCACGACGCATTTATACCATGTGGATGTCACTGTAACTTGTGGATACTCTTTCAAGATGTTTATTTCCTTTCAAACTCTACTGGTGAGCTAACCGAAGATGTTTACTAACGACCAAGTAATTTGAATATTCAAACTATTACTATGTATACAATTTTTGAAAAGACATTAAAAAAATTTCGGTGATTTTATAATCCATAATACATAAAAAATGCATAATTAGAAACAACAACGTGAACCTCCTTGAACTGGTAATTAATTAACAAGTATTTGGACAAGGAAAGATAAAGTGGCTACTTAACCCTTGAGTCCCAAATTATACTATTATTAGTCTAATACCTTCAAAATACAACAATAATTTTCATAACATAAATAAACAGAAGGTGGTTTCGCTGAGAATCCAGTGGAACACATTGCATTTAACCATCCATCATTTACTGTTGAATTTTTCGAAGCAATTTCTGATTTTGCCTAGACACAACCCCACATTACACACTTTGTAGTGCTATTTGGTCCTATGGGGTCAGCTTTTGTGCTATAATGTACACAACAATGTGAACCTCCTTGAACTGGCATGTGTTCTGCAGCAGGTGTTTCTAAGTCCACATCGCTCAGAATTTCTTCTAAAACACTGACAATTAGATCATGAACATGTAACATCTTATAACTTCCATTAAGTCATAATGCACAAGAGAAATAACTAATCTACAAGTAACAAATATTATCTACAATATAATTAATTACAGACCAATAACCAAATTGGCGAAAGTACGTAGTGGCCCGGTGGTTTCTACTCGAAGCCATACGTAAAATTACTAATATAGATTCCAATTTACGTAAAAATAAGTTTATGTACACTTACAAATATATTGACTTTCAGTACATGTACGAACAATATGTTTGCTAAAAATATCCTAGCTTGAAGTAAATTATACAAGAAATAATTGCAAAAATAAAACTCCTGCAATTTAGAAGCAAGAACGTAGCATCAACGATTCATTTTCAAATTTTCAAATGGCCAGTAAAAGGAGCTCAATTCGTGAAAGAGTATCGAACAACCTCCTCTGGGATTTCCGAACCAAAAAAAAATTAAATGGCGGTTTTGGGGAGAGACCACTGGTACTCAAAGGGTTAATAAAACTTAAACATTCGCAATTTAACATATTAGTTATATGTTAACTCTTAACTATTAGAAATACTGATATTGTACTAATATTAAGAAATAATGGATGTCATCTCCGTCAAATTAATATATTTATTTAGAGAGTTTCGACGTCTCGCAAAGCAGTCATCATCAGTGTCGCTGGGTGGCAAAAGTCGGGAGACAGTACACTGACTTTGCCACACACAGCGAGACTGATGACGACAAAGCCGTCGTAAGCCATCTCTCTAAATAAATAGTCCACGTCTGTGCACTTGTCACTGAATCCAAAATGGAAGAGGGTTCAAGCAAAAATTCAGTAGTACACGTAGAAATTAAACGAAGCATTCTAAATCTGTCAGTGTAATAAACAGAAGAATCCAAAAAAGTACATTTTGTAATCCATCAGCTCCATGGTCAGAGGTAAAAATAGCAGAGGTGAAAATAACAAGCATATAGAAGGAGGAAGTATAGAAGATTTTATTTCCTTTGAAATGAATTTGAATAAAGATACACTGTAATTAATGTTTTACGCCAAGTGTCGATACAGAATGTGACATTCACATTTTATGTTATTTGAATAAATTAATATTTAAGGTACAGTATATTGCTAGGAATGACTTTTGTAAATGATTTTTAACATTCGAACAGTTTCAAGACACAGTCGAATCTCTATCGGCATAAGGACTATCATGGAGGTGTGCAATTTCCATGTGGAGTGTGCGGGAGAGTGTACCCAACCAACAGCACACTTAGAGCCCACAGCATTACTCACAGCGACTTGCGACCACATGCCTGTCCTCTGTGCGATAAGACCTTCAAGCGCAATCAAGATCTTAAGGTAAGTCATTTCTTGTTACTATTGTCTGCAATTTCAAATTTAAAAATATTTTTTACTGCATGACAAACCGTATTTTATAATAATATGGTTTTAAAAATCAGAAAATATTTGATAAATCATTTAATAATGAACAAAGATTACTCTTTGCTACACTGCACACTGAAACATTCTAAATTACAATATAGAGTACTCTGGGGAAGTGGAAACCACGAAACTAGTGTTTTAAAATGTTTTAAAATGATGAACTCATCTGACTGAGAAAACTAAAACCAGTTAAAATCAAACTTCGCAAAAAGTTCGTACATGAGGAGATGCTGTATTTGCCTACTGTACCGTGAACAATCGAAACATGATCCCGAAGTTTTCCACTTAATGTTAAATTTGTTTTTTAGATTTAGAAACCCGAATTCAATTGGTTTTTCTATCGACAAATAATTGGTATAAATGTAAGTACAAAATGTTATGTGAAAAAATTGAACAGAAAAATACGACAACAAAAAAAAAGCCTTACTGCATTCTGATATCAGAGATTGGAAGAGTAATATTTGGCTACTGGCACCGTATTTGTGTTCGAGTAAGAAGAGAAAACATTGTTTCCATTTACTTCATATAGTGGGAAAGCAGATTGTCTACTTTTCCTTTCTTTTTCAGATAATGTTATTAAAGTTATTGCGTAAACTGTATGTTTATACTTGAATAATAAGATAACCAAAACTATCACTCATAACACCCAATAACGTTCCGAACTGGATATATTAATACTCCCAACTTCATATATCATTCTTATAGTAGTTTCCACTTGCCCCAGATGTACCCTGAATTGAAAGACAACCTGCGGCATCTGCAATGCTGCGAATCCTCTCTTCAATTTACACAAGGCAAGATCTTGGCAGGGGGAGGGGAAGGGGGGAGTTGAAGCTTTTACATATGAAACTGAAAAATTTAGTTAGTGAATATAAAGGAGTCGAATATCTCAACTGTAGAACGAGCGATGCGAAATATGTAGAAATGGTCCAAATACATCAAATAACAACAAAAAAGTTTATTTTGCCAAGTGTTTACAATATTCCATATCCAAATCAGTGCAAAACTCTTCGCCAACATACCGTATATCCAGGAGAGAAAGTTATATCCAAAACCAGTGACCGATATACCAGAAGAATACAAATTACACAGCACAAGTCACAGTTTCTTCCGAAGAATAATCATGACCCTATCCAGTTCACGATACTAAACACTCGTTACTCGCTACAACCGCACTGCTGGTTTCAATCTGCAAATGACACCGTCTGTCTCCGATGCCCACATCTCAGAGTGATGTCAGACGCTGACTCGTTCCAGGACCTGCGTTGCAATGTCCCTACATCGACAAGGTGTGATACAAAAAATGGGTGGGTGAAATTTTATAGTAGCAACTACCGACCCTGCATCCATTTGCATTAATACAATATGTCCGATAACTTGATCTGTTGAGATGGGCATGTGAAATTTGAACACGTTATGACTTGTCAGTCAGCTCCCAGAACCGCTGGAGTCGGGTTTACTGTGTCGCGAATCATGGATTTTGAATAATGTATTAAGATTAAGTTTCATTAATTTTGTTTAAGTAGACAAAAAGTGCCAAAGACGTTCATGAAATGTTCAAATCAATTTAGGGCAATAACGAGGTAAGTTTATCTTAGGATTGTTTACAAGTGGTACGATTGATTTAAAAGCGGAAGTGTGTTGATTGAAAACAGGCATTTCGGTCAAAGAAAACTTTCATTGACCAGACCATCTGCAATACGCACTGGATATGGTGTTACCTTTGATCTAAAAACAGATGAAAACGTCCAAAAAGCTTTTTTGTTCAAACAGAACGCAAAACTTGTTTGTTCATAGAGACGAATGACTACGCGAAAGCTCATCGAAAAAGTTATCTCGTGCGGGTCCGCACAAAGTATTTTAACCGATAACACAAGTGTACTAAAAAAACTTTTTTATATCTAATAACTGATTTTATATATTTAAAGTGCATTGATGTATTTTACTTCTGACAGGGTTCCTGGAAAGCAGTCTAAATGGGAGTGAAGGAAACGCACTTTCAGATTCATGTTTCATCCTAAGGCTTCATCCCTTTTCAGCATATTATTTACGTAATACTCATAGTTTGGATGTTCATAATTTCCCAAAAGCTTATTAACTACTTCTTTGAAGCCAATCCAAGCTTCCCCTTCCGGAGGTGTCATGCATGCTTCAAAATGTTCATCTTTATCTAGTTCTCTGATCTGCGGCCCTACAAAGAAATTTCTTTGACGTTTCCTTCTGAGAGGCCGGAAAATTTGGTTAGGTACTTAAAACAACTTCTATTTTTATCCAGTGTCTTAGTAAACTGCTTCATTAATCCCAATTTAATGTGTAAGGGAGGTAACATATTTTTTTCAGGATCTACTAAGCTGTTTTTCTTGGAATCTGGAATAAGTGTGTCTCTTCTAGGTCATTCTCGTGTTGTACAATGATTCTTTCTCTCTCGGCTGTCACATTCACACGTGTGACATGGGTACTTGGTGTAACCTTGTAGTTGTTCTAACAACATGCACAAAACCTTGAAATCACCGCAAATCATCCATTTGTATTCATCATAATTTATCTTTTCGAGTTTTGCAATTTAAGATTGTCATATGTCTCGTTAAGATGTACGGAATGCGCGACTAGTACAGATGCTAAAGCGTCACCAATGGGTAGCAACACACATTTTAAACTTTATTTGCTTGAATCAGTGTAAAGTCTCCATCCATCTGTTCTATATACTCTTCCTAACTTATTTATGAGGTTTGGAATTCGAGCGCAATATTTAGTATACCAAGAAGTTTTCCTGATTAAAAAAACGTGTTAAGTCTCTCTCTCTATGTTTGTAAACTGTAACATACGATCCTGGAGCTAAAAAAATATTTTTTATAGACGTGAAGCTAAAACTTCAGAAGCATCCTTTGAGCGATTTAAATCTGTAACAAATCATTCAGTTCTGTTTGTGTTAAAGGTTTGAGTTTGTGCTGGTTGCTTGCCTAATAAGATTCTTCAGCTGATTCGCCTGGCGTTGAACTTGAATCGGTATGTAGTGCTTCGAGATTTAAAGGAGGTTCTAGTATACGAACATCAGTGTCACGTGGTACAGGCCTAATCAGGGTGAACCATCCCATGTGTGTTCTTTGCATTGAATCCTTTTACTTCGCAAATACAAAACTAACAATCATTTAGATGGTTTTTTGACTCCTGCCACACCATTGAAACTCCAAACCTCAATGCCTTTCTCTTCCCCTTCGACCAGTTTCTTAACTCTGCAACACAAACACTGCACACTTTATGAGGGGCCCACGGTTTACTCTTAACCCCCAGTTTCATTCCAAAATAAGCGTTATAAACACTACTAACAATTTAGTATAATTCTGTGTCTGTTTTGCAATCATAAAATGCCCACAAATATAACAAAATGTATTTGGGTCATTCACGCCCTTTCTTTGCGTGATAATAGCACAACAAATATTTAAAGAAACGAACTAGTTCTTCGAAACACACTGCTTGAATATATTGGTAAACACTGGTTTATTTAACTTTTTGAATATATTGGTAAACACTGGTTTATTTAACTTTTGCACATGGTCTGCATATACAAGCATGGAGCTATATATATATATATATATATATATATATATATATATATATATATATATATATGTATATATATATATATACATGTATTCATAGGTCTATGAATATAATTCTATAACGTGCTGCCATCTGACTATTCTGTTACAAAATCATGCAAAGTGAACTGACATTATCAACTATCACGAATAATTCTCCGTATTTTCTCACACTGTACATTACATAGGTCTTCCGAATATATCCGACGCGAGGTCGGACCAGGAATACAGCGACTGTCGGTCGTTTTGGAAGGGGCAGAGTCAAATCGACTGATTGATTATATTGAGGCTTCGAAATGCTTCATTTTACGTTCGCGGGATGGGAGAGTTGGCATCGTTTGTCGACATATTGAAAGAATTATTTTGGTTATGAAGCCATTCTGAAAAGTGAAAAAATTAAGACTGTCATCACACGTTGGCGTTAGAATCTGATTTCCAACACTAAGAATTTCAAGTAAAATATGTCACCTGCCCTGGGAGTTCTCAGTTACATTTTTTCACAGTCTATTCGCTTGCATGTACGCGCTTCCATTAGCCTTTGGCGCAAAAACATGCGTGCCCACGAAGAGAATGCTTCTGCAGCAGACAGGGATTTTCGATAAAGCATTGAGCGTCCATAAATAATAGCGCCGAGGTATACGAAGATGTCTCCCTCGTATCATGCGATCCGTCACAGCTGGTATGATTGTTGATTTAAACAAAGCGTGTTAACAGCGTTTTCAAAGAGATTGCCTTGGTTTTCAATAATCTTGGCGATGGCTGTTTGGACGGCTATTCGGACTGGGCTGAACCCTTCTATCCACGCTGCAAAGCAGTTTTGAAAGAGTTTCTCTTAGAAATATTGTTTTCTTTTTCTCTGCAATAAAGATAGCTGTTTTTGAAGTAAAGAAAAATTGAAGTGCGCTATGTTTAAAATTCCCACTCTTAGCTCTAATTTATGGCTTAGAGAAGTTATAATTGTTTCATTTGAGGTTAGGCGCCAAATCTGGCCTAATCTTCGGCGCTTATGTGTTAACAGGCTAAGTTTGTTTTCAGTTTCATATAAATCAGCACACGGGGGCGCGGCCGTACCAGTGCCCGTACTGCCCCAAGGCCTTCGCCAGCTCGGGCAACTGCTTCTCGCACCGCAAGCGGATGCACCCTCAGGAGGTGGAGCGGGACCGCGAGCGGGCGGCGCAACTCATGCGGTGAGGGGCGGAGGAGGTGTAGAAGCCCGAAATTTGCCTCGAGCCTCCTTCCTAGACAGAAGTAGGTGCTTTTACGTACAGCATGGTTCAGTTTGTTTTTTTCTCACTTGGTCCATTTATTGCAGTTGTATTTGTTATGAAAAGGAAGGCTTTCATAGTCGTAGTGATGTATCTATTGCAGTTTACATTACATATCAATTTACGACTTCAAGATCAAAAAATTCAAAGTGAAAGTGAAGTAAGGTCTAGTTTATCTTTAGCTATCATGTTATTTGAAAAATTAACAAAGCGTTTGGTCCCTTTCGTTGATATTTTTACCCTTCTTCTATATGTCCCCTTTTCCGGGTGGGTCTCTACATGTGTTTTCACTTCACACTACTTGTCTAATTTAGAGTGAACGGTGATCTGACTTTTTGGAATTCAATTTCTTTTTCAGGTTTGAAAATGTAAATTTTTCAGGATGTGTTTTGCACATTACAACACTATTTATTAGCAAAGATAACTTCACCTGCTCTCCTATCAGAAATAAGGTGGATTTCCCTCTGAGTATCGTAGATGACATCAGACCCGACACATTACTTTAAATATGATAATGTGGGCAGAGGGATACTTGTACCTTAAAACCTGCGAAAAACGGAACCTTACGGTTCCTTCAAAAATGTCCATTTTGACAAGTTTCCATCTTATGGAGGGTTGCCAAAAATTCACCATATAACATAAGAACAATATTTTCGATATAATTTCCCCCTTTTAACCATTCGTTTCGAATTTTGTCCTTATGTTCTAAAATGTCATAAATTTACTCACTTTGAATTTCACAACTAGGTCTTTTGAAGAACGTTTTTTCCTTCTAGTGTTCATCAATCTCTTCCATTTTCTTCTGTAGCAGAAGAGGTTTTCGTGCACGTTCGCTTCAATGTCATTTGGACACACTACCACTCGTCTTTCCTACTCTTTTCTACGAGAGGTCACTAAATTGTGTGCTCTACATGTCATCAACCCTATGACTGCAACGCTACGATGACAAAACAACCTTTGCGGAATTCCATTGTCGACTGATGGAAACGTGGTGACGCTTTTGAGAATTGAGCAGGGGGGGGGGGGCGACAAACGTTGAGAATCCGGAACGACAGCGGCGAAGTCGCGCTTGTTGAGATCTTCAAAATCCCAGCGAAACAGTTGCCGGGCTCACTCCGGGATGGCAGGTTTCCGTCTTACAGAGGTCTCGGACAAGTTTTAGTGTATCTGGTTAAACTATTTGTTTCATTTGTACAATTACCTGCCACTCTAGAGAGTCATATTCATATCACAATTTAGTTACATTAATTACAAGTCAGATTCAAGAGAATGGTCGGCGCAGGATAAAATTACCTTCACACGGAATTGAGACTACTGTTCTACATTAGATATCTTCGTAACATTGCATACCAATTGGGTTGGGGAAGCAACAATGCATGTTGATTTTTTCCCTTTTAACTTTATTTTGGTTGCGAGTTACTCTTTCATCGCTTAGAATTTTTATTATTAGAACTTTTTTAACCGTAAGAGATTGATTTGTCTTCAAAAGCTCATAGAAAGTTTAAAAAACAATTCAAAACAGTCTTCATGCAATTAATCGCTTCGTGTAAAGTTGGGCTAAATGTATTAAGTACATAAGGTATACAAAAATAATAAATCAGATATTAATTACTTGATTAGGGGTAAGATTAGAGATAATAAGGCAGAGGATAAAATTAAATTACTGAAAACGAACTATTGTAATCTGATATCCAAATGATATTACCGTCTTGATGAATTCTTTCCGGCAAACCATGATTGAAAAGGGAAACATACATTTTCTTTCTAAATTCCTCATAAAAGTTTATAATACATATTTATAAAATATAATGCACAATTTTGAATTATTTATCTTTGAAATAATTCTTTAGGTTAAGCATTTTAAAATGTATTTATTTATTATTTCATTTTCAGAAAATGAACATTGTATACGTCAAGATGAAAATACTTGCTGCAGTTGAGTGGTAAGGTTTCATTTGGTGAGTCGAGTGGGAACCACACATATAAATATATACAAAAGTGTATTTGTAATGGAAAAACAATTACAGCCTTTGCATCTCTCTAGGGCAACTTGCAATAATTTATCAAATTCTTCAAGATCATTATTTTATTGAATAATAATTTTAAGAAGATAACATCATGACTATGCTTTTTGAAAAGCTTATCTGCTGACATTTTATAATTATTTCACTCACATTCTTGCAATAGAAAATAGTGTTTTGAATCAAATCAATGAGACACTATACTACTCAGGGCGCAAAAGTTGAAGGTAATGAACCTTACACTTACTTTCACAATTTAATGAGAAGTAATTTTTACATTGATGGCTGTTCAAAATTATGAGCTGCAATTAATTGATTAAATGTTCATATTATTTAATTCAATGCACATACAAATTTGTCCATGATTTTCTTTTCAAGAACCACACAGGAAATAAACATGATACATATTTGACAAAGACAGTGATTGTGATGTCTTAAATGCTAATATGTTTCTAGACTTCATGAATAATAAATAAAGTTAGCATCATTTGAGTTGCACCACGTCAATTATTCATGCAAATCATTTTCAGTTCTTTAAAGTGTGTTATAAAACATTAATTTTTACCATTTCAAAATCTTTGCCAACAAAACATTAATATTCAATGAAATAATAATTTAGAGAAGATGTGGCACACCAAGAATCATGGATCATGTAAAAATTTGGGGAAAATATGGCACACTGTGCATATTGAAGAGGTAAAGACATTATACAATTCTTCTCCATTGCTTGTATTTTTATTAAGCTGCCCATTTACTTGTTTTATTTTTGTGGATAATTTATTCATTGAATAATTCATTACAAATGCTAAATTAATTTATAAAAACGTATTCAATTAAGGTTCCTTCAATTTTGATTTTGACTTTAAACAAGATTTATATACATTAAAATCCAATTAAAAATACATTTCTTGATAGAACTTTATTTTAGTTTGGTAATCTTCCAATTATAATTTAGTGTAGAGTTTTATTTATTACAACAATGATATTAATTATGATATAATTTGGGAAAAGTTATTGTCAATTTTTTATTTCAAAGGCAGTAACTAAGAATAATTCAAATGATTTAAGTGTGTAATTATTTTGAAGAAATTGTAGCACAAACCATAAAGAGAGTGAGAGAAGGAGAAGGGGAGAGAGAAAAAAGACAAATGAAAATTGGTGTGCTTTTATTTTTCACACAGGTTCATTATTATGAACACCATTTCAGTTTATTGTATATTTCTAGATTATATCAATCATGTTTAAGATTTTCCATTAATTACTTTAAATTGATATATTATTCTAAATTAAAATTCTAAAATAAATGAATAGCCAACATATAATGTTATTTCAATCAGCAGAACTGACAACTTTTCAAAAGGTTTCATTAGATTGATTTAAAAAATCAATTACACCAATCAAACACTGTACTTTCACTTCATTATAAATAAAAAGTACAGTTGCTGTTAAGTACTATTACGTGTTCACTGACAATTATCTTTAAAGAAGCCTTACTTAGTACCTATATGTAGTATTAGATTGAATGTTGGACCCCTATAAGTTATTAGAGCCTGATTGAGTTTGCATCGTTGAATGTATTTATTTCACTCTGTTATGAGTAAACAAAGCCTATTTATGGGAATTGGTGAATGAGTGTAAATGAATGAAAGAGAATGTGCATAGAAAAAATGGAAATAATGCAGTGTGCTATTTTTGTGTAGATGGCCCTCCCTATTGTTGTTATGTGAACAACTTTGGCTCGAGGCATTGTTGGCAATGTGACCCATTTATAAGACATGTTATTAGCAGGCAATCATTGAAAATACTCAATACCTCATATAGCAAACCTAATCCACATAATAGGTTTTCTATTCCTTAGATAATGCTGAATACTGAACATTAATGTTAAGAAAATAACACTAATGTTGTAAAATAGTAAGACTGCAAGGTTCACATCCTGTGTCCCTCTTGGCAAACTTAATGTTAGTCTTAACTTATACTGTAAACCTGCGTCATCTGACAGTTGCATTTGTTACTTGCTTGAGTCATAAGTGTTGGATGTTGTAAAGACATAAAAATAGAAATATATTTTTTAGAGTTTTTATCAGTTCTGTATATGTCACGCATAACAATCATACAAAGGAGACTATTTTCAGAACATTTATTCTTGAAAATGCACTGTTCTGGGTTTTGGTGCTCCTTGTTACCACTGTTTTCAGTAAGCATGTTATTCATTTCTAAACATACATTCTTAACAAACTACCTCATTAAATCCGCAGGCATTACTATCACATTTCAATACAATAGACAGATTGAAAATGTTCTTTTTCTTCATGGGTCTTGTTTCACCAACAGTTACGGGATTTGAAATGTATAACATGTTTACAAGTGCTGAATATACCTACTTGAAAACTAACCACAACAATTAGCACAGTAGATTTGATTTCAGGGAGACTGCAATGAATTCAATAGTGTGTGCTGTATTTGTTAATGTAGAAAACAATTTGTCCTCAGATTAATACAAACGAGAAGCTAAGGTTTCCTTCTGTATACAATTGTAAATCACATTTTTTTTCTCAGATGCAGCAGCATAAATATTATTCCCATCATTAATGAATAAGCAGGACTTCTGATAATAAGTGCAGATACAATCCATTGTTTAATTTTGAAAATGATTGACAAAAATCTATTTAAAGCAAGTTATGAGTGTACTACTTCAAAAGAATTCTATGCAGAACATATTATTTCATGTTTGAATGCATATGTTCACAGAATAATCTACTATTGTGCTTTATGAAAAATCAGGCTACACTCAGGGTGCCAAACTTATATGAAGATGAGCATGTCATCAATTTAATATTCAGGTTTCTCTCCATGACATACATGTTCTTCTCACATGTGATGACAGAGCAGAAAACAGATTTGTGACCAGAAACATTTACATGATTCTATTACAGCAAGGTTATGAAATGTGCACAAGTTATAACATTTCTATCGAAAATATTATCTCTATTAAAAAAGATTCTACAACCTTACCAAGAAAATTTAATTTCTTATAAGTTATTTATTGCAGATATTATTCAATTACATCTTAATGACTGGTGATTATTTATCTACAAGGCAAATACCAGATTACTGTTTCAACAAATTGCTGAGTGGTAACTGAGCATAATATTTATTAACAAGATATTAACAGTCACCTAACATGCCAAGTATTTTATAAGAACTCAAAAGGAATTGCTACGTTATGATGGAATGTTTGGTTTGAATTAGGATTTTAAATATGTTCACACAATTGATTCAATTGATACTAGATATTAACCAGAGATATGTTTTAAGTTTTAATGCCAAACTCATCTGTGATCCTTTTTCTTTATTTAACAATAAGACAATTGTTTCTGTTTGGTTCTATATGCTGTTATCACATTCCTTCGTTTATTTATTATCATTATTGAAGATTCTTTAGGTCGATTAGATTTTGAAATGAAGTCAAGAAATTTTTTAAAAGTGTTATTTGTGTTTGTGGATCAAATTGTTGAATTAAATAATTTGAAAATATTTTATATTTTATGTTGAATATAATTCATTTCTTATATTCATAAAATTTCTATTATCTTCTTTAATTTGATGTATATGCAAGTTATTTCAGCTTACTGTGATCAAAGACTTTAAAAAATATCAATTCTTTACAGTAATGGTTCTCAAATAAGTATTTTCTCTGAAAGTAAACCATTATTCAGATTTATGTAAGTCATAAAATGTTACAATTATCTTGTTCCTTTAAGGATGAAAAATACAAATATTTTGTTCCTTTAAGGAAGATGAACACAAATATTATATTTACGTATTTTTCAGTAATATAATATTCATGTAATTTTCTTGCTAAAATTATCATTTATTAGAAAAATGAATTACCATCACACAAGTTGTTGTATTTTTTCCCCCCACTTTGCTAAACAATTGTTTTCTTCTTAAGAACATAGTGTTTTTTTAAAATTTATATTATAGATGTGTCATTAGATGCTCTGCTTTGAAAACTTTAATTTTGAATTTCTCCCTCCAGATTATTTATTTCAATACTGATTTGTTTTCTAATCAGAAAAGAATTTTCAGATCATATGTACTAAAATGAATAATTTTCCTCTTAGTCATCCTTTGAATCTGAATTTGGAAGGAATTTCTTTAGTTCTTAAGAAGAGTAGACATTACATTTTTAGAATGTAAGGTAGGCAATACCAATATTTGAGAACCATAACTCCTTGAGAATCAATAGTAAGAAGTGCACGTACTTATAGAACTAACTGTAAGAATTAATTTGTTATAATAAGCAGCTTTTAGGCATTTCTTTGTTTTTGTGAGCGTGTGTGTGTGTGATTTGTGATTAACAATAGACAAAGAATCATTCCAATAAACTTGTGATAGTTTTTATCCATATTTGAACTGAATCATATGAGTGATGGTCATATATGAGTCTCCACTTATTAACCCTCCAACTTAAATGTCGCAATGTTATTATTTTCATGGATGGTTCAGGTGTTAATTTTACTCATTAAGTTTACAGCAACTCTTTTCTTTAAAAATGTAGCAGTATCATTCCTTAAGGGTCTAACACAGGGAGATTTTTATACATAGACTGGAAATTTTATTTGGAAAAGTGATATTTATGAACAAGTTCATTTCTACCATAATTTTTTAAATAAAATGATGAGCAAACTGTGTATTTATATATCCATCCCTTCTTAAGGATAATATCCAGTCAATATATTTTCATTTAATGTAATACATAGTAGGATGTTAAGTAAACAATTAGCAAATTGTATACTCATTTTCAAATATATTAAAAATGTTATTTTTTTGTTATTAGGATTTTTAATTAATTAGGATATATAAGATCTAGTCAATGCTTTAAATCACTGACCTGTGTGTTAGATTCTTTAATGAAACAATTTATGATAAAATTCATTCTAAACAGCGTATGCCAGTTGAAATCTTGGCACAATCAAATGTATGTTATTTATAAATACAAGATAAATACTGAACTGTGTTTAGAGTGGTGCCAGTTCATATCAGTTGTTGCATGCTTGCTTTACAACAATCATGTTTTGCTATTAAAAATATTCTGTTATAATTTTTGTTTTATTTATTTAGGTTTTCTATTTAACTGTAATCATATCACAAGGTTTTTGCATCAACTGGAAATCAGATATAAGAGAATAATCCACACGAGTATGCTTTTTTAAAGCATAAGCAATGCAAAAAATCTTAGGCTGACAGTGTGGGGTGTAAGGTGTTGAGGGGCTTATATCTCAGAGATGTTAGTCAGTCATCTCAAAGACCTGGGGGGAGACTACCTTCAGACCACTTTAGCACCATGGAGTGACCGACAAGCCAATGTCAGGATTTCAGAGGGCAGGGGTGAGTATATGTGGCAAGGTGAGAAAGGTGCAAATTAGATACAGAAGTCCATTTTGCACCTCATAAATATGTTCATTAAATCAATCATTTCAGTGTCAATTTACATGAAAACAAACAATTAACAAATTCAATTTGTTATAAAAGCATTGTTCATTTAAGAATAATTTTTTTTTGAAAACTAATGCTTTATGTCCTCCATGATGGGAAAAGCACCTTTTGGCTGCTTTCAAATATCTACCAAGCCTCACAAGCAGCTGGGTTTGTTAGCTTGGTCACCCCTCCACATTTATTGTGAACTGTGAACCTTCTCAGTGTATTTCTGTAAACCAGAGATCATAAGCCACCACTGTTTTGGGAGAGTATAAAAATTATCTGTTCACTTCATACATCTTTTCTTTAATTTGGAACTAAACTTCCTTTTCTGTTAGATTTAAAATGGAAAACAAAGATCAATTTTAAGAAAAAGTGGATTGAAAATTGTTTTGTTCAAATACACAATTTTTCAAGTCATAAAAATAGTCTTTAATATTAATTTTTGGAATTTTTTTAAAGAATTAAATACCTACAAATCAATTAATTTTTGTATTGCAAGCTGCTACGATAAATTAAAATTAATTTTAATAAAGTCAATTTTCTTTGTTTCATACATAGCTGTGCTTCCAGGAAACACCAGGTGTTTTGAAAGTATCTTGTCAATCATGCTTTTTAATAAGCAAAAATACAAAATGCATTTGCAAATGCATTTTATTTTATTGATCGAGTGTATAGTTAATTGAAATTGAAGGTAGCACTTCTTTTCTTTAAGATACTCAAATATCATTCTCAATGAGATGATATAGTACTACTGATATGATTGTAAGACATTTTTTATTTCATATTGGTGTACCATTTGTACAAACGGTGTGAATTGACCTTTAGTTTCCTATGTAGGACATGAACATGTACTGTGTGTTAGACTTAGTATTCCATAGTCTTGCTTAATGTTTACTGTGATGTACCAGTTTTGCATAGGAATACTGTAAGCTTATAATAACATAACACAATTGTCAATGGTAATTAATGTGACAGTCCTTCCTAATTTGATGAACCCTTAATGATGTATTTTTATAGTACTGAATTTTCTTGTTTGTGATACATGCTTTATATGCAGAACAAGTTCATTTTTGCAACTGAGACGCAGGTTTCTGACTTGATTCTTGGGAGATGACTTCAGGAAATATACACTGTTTTTCAAAGCAATTGTTATCTATCATCACAAATATCTAGTCCGAACTCTGATATATAATAAGGTCACAATTAATTTATTTTAAACATTTTCCAGTTACCAGTATTTCATTAAATTTTCTCTAACATAGTTGAAGTCTCTAACATAGTGAAGATTTCCCCCCCAAATCTATTAGCATTTCTGTTAGAGGAAAAAAAAACAGTGTACATTTTCTTTAGTCAATGTAGTGACTTTCTGAGAAGTGCTGTGATTTTGTGTAATGCCAACTAGTTTATATACAAGCCTTGTAGCTGAAACAGTGCTTTGTTTTCTAGTAACAAAAGCAAAAGTGTGATTAACAATTCTGTATCAATGTTTTCCATAGAACAAGACATTTGCAATACACAGACTTCTACATTGATCCTCAATATTCTTTTCTAAAAATCAACACAAAACCATTGGTGTGAATTGATTGATAGAAACAGATTGTATACATAATCTGCAATATTGAGGAGTAAATACATAAAAGTACTGAGAAAATAGTCTTTTTAATACTTTTTATTATTATTATTATTATTTTGCTTTGAAACTTTACTTTTTTCCTACTTCCTGATTTTATCATCAGAAGTCCTGGCATCTCCCAACTCTAATACAAATTATTAAAATGCAAATGAATATTTTTATTAAGAAGTATTACTTTAAATACGTTTACAGTAGTATTAGCATGGTAAAAGAGCAAGATATGGTGTCCTGGAGAGACTACTCTGCTTGGTCCACCGATCCCATAAGTATTTGCTTACCAATTATAGCAGACATCTCCTAATGAGGTTTGGCCTATCAGTTTCAGTCCCAGCCCATGGACATGCCAGACAACACCCACGCTTTCAAATTATTGCAACTTATTACCGCATTCACACTGTTCCAAATAATTTCTTCTTGTAAGATGGAGAGCTTCACTTCAGTGTGGGAAGGGGTAACAATTTTCTCCTTGGGCAAGAGAGACGTTTTAATGTAAAAACTTAAGGAGCTACACCTGTTCATTTTTTTCAAATTATTCGAAATTTACGAAGTAAGTTATACTCGGAACTTTAAGCATTTTTTTGACATTACTTCCAGAGTGAAGTGAACTACCAATGATATTGGGTAAGTGGAAAGCAGCGGCAGCTAAATTATCTTAGAAATACCCACGATCGCGGGCGCCCACGGGAGCATACGCAGTTGCGAGACGGAAGATCATTAGATTCGTAACACGCAGATACCTGTGGGTGGTGTAGAACGTGTAAGTGTGTGTGAGTAAGCGGAGAGAATAGGACAAGAAAGACGAAGGAAAGATTTCGCGCGGTCCGTTTGATAAGATACTACTCCGGCATTCGCCTGGAATTAATTGGAGATGCCACAGAAAACTATCGCTTTTCCTCCGATTGAATTCGACCTAGCGATGTAGCAACATTCACTGTCGGGACCCGAACTCTCGGGGCCTCTCGGCCAGAGTTACTGCAGAGGCAGCGGCAATGCTGGCTCTCAGCTCAACTGAGTGAATAATTAGGTCGAAGTAGATGTAGTTTGAAGAATCAAGTAGTTAGAAGAACTAACTTTTTAATCAGGTTATTTTGCAAAAAATACAAAATCACAGCAGGGAAGTATTAAGCGTAGGGTGGGTACGAAGATTCGTTTCTTTGAGGGCAAACAGTCTAGTAATAGTGGGGACGGTTTGCTGATGCCCTGACGTGGCAAAGGAATAAAACATATGATTTAAAACTAATTTAATACTGAACTTCAAGTATGATACGCACATGGGAGAATGAAATGAACCGCTAAATAATTAAATACACCCCAAAACGTGAAATTCTGTAATGTGAAATTCCAATTAGTAACGACTTCAGGACGTTGGAAGTTTGGCGAAACATTAGAGAAGGTACTTCAGTAAATTAATTGGTGGTTCTGTAATAAGGAACAAGCTCTCCGCGGAAGTGAAGGTAATATTTGCCGATTGATGCGAATTACAAGAATCCACGAATAATATATTTACTTGTATTTTAGCTTTAAGTGTTAGTACTTAAGTTACCTCGAGAGAGGCCAAGGGACATCGACGTTTGGTGAGAGGCAATGCAGCGGCAGCTGAACTTCGTGGCGGTCAAACAATCCCGGGAATCTATTCATCTGTTCATTCGCTGTCAGGGAACATTGCGTTCCGTAGATTCATTACGGAACAGAAAAAAGATGGAGAACGAATAACTATAAAGATTAGAAGAACACGAACATCACTTTTAGGGGTAAAATGCATGTTTATTACTAAGACGTGTTTTGTTTTGACTAGACGTTAAATTGTTCGAACCTTTTTTCCCGTCCCTCCCCACGCTGTTGGTTGTGTGGTTGGTTGCCTAACCTCCTAGCGCCGGCTCAATTCTCGGGCTGTTCTCATGGAGGTATACATATATACATATTATATATTCCTCCATGCTGTTCCTCTGCCGTGGTGCTAAGAGAATTTCCAAGGGATACAAAGAGTTTATTTCCTTTTCCATTTTGGCAAGTGTTTTCAGAGGCATTTTTTCTGTTATAAGAAATTTGATGACATTTAATGTATGTATTCATATATTGATTAATTTAATAAGAATTTGATTAGAAATGAAACATTTTAATGAATAATATTTCAAACAATTAACACTCAAATTCAACTACCCGGCGAGGAAATGATTAGTGTCAATACACCGGTGGCAATAATACAATTCTTTCCAAACGTGTTAAGAGTTATTTTTGCAAGAATTCAGTTCATATGTCGAAGGACTTCTAAAGGCAAAATATATGCAATTAGAGTTATTAATAAAAAAATATTGTGCTACTAACGTTTCTTTAAAATTTGTTCTGTAACTTACACTTTCGAAATGGATGCAAATTTTGTACATCGACCGCTTATTATACTGAAAATTTGAATTATTTAGTGACCTTTTCAACAATTTATAACAAGAGATAAATAAATCGTTTTTCATTTATTCGGCATTAATTTACCTATCGTCAATAAGAAAAAACATGACGCATGAGAGGAGGTGAGTACAAGAAAACAAAAATTTACAGTAATTTTCTAAAAACAATGGATAAAAAAGAAAATATGAGGAATGTAACAGGTAAAATATGAGGAATTACGTCGAAATAGATATTAAAATGAGACAATGGGGATGCATCAGAAAATGAAAATAAACTATTTGTTCAATAAATTTTAGGACAATTTAGAAACTTTTTGGGAAATAAAGAATATTAAAATAACATAGGACATTGTTGACATGACAAGAGAAGACTAGATGTTTGGCTGCGGGAGCGACACGAGCGCATCCAGTTGAAGTAGTAACAATAAAAACAAGTGAACTTTAGCACAGACATTTGGCAGCGGGAGGAGCTACGGCCGACAGGACATTTTGTAAAACAATTTTTAGTTTGTGAGAAGTAGAAAATGGACATGTGTTCACGATTAGTAGAGAATAGAAGAACAAGTTAACAACCGGTTAATGAGAAAAGAGTAATATTCAAAAGAAAATTAAATCGCGAATTGCATTAAAAGAATAAATTCAGCATGGTTGAGTGATGAGCTCAACAATGAAATATGAAATAGTCGCTGAATTCGTCACATCACCAAGTGTGCCGAAATATCTTTGTAAAGGAAAGTACAGACAATTTAAAGGACTTTATAAAAAATGTAGCAAGGCAAAAATATGTTAAAAATTATAAGAGATAAATATAAGATAGAAATAAAATTATTTTTCATATAGTCTATGGCTATCAAATATAGGTAAAATTAACGAAAGTATAAAGAGATTTTTGTTTGTCAAAATAAAGAAATGAAAAGCAAATCAAAATAATATTAATTTTGCAGTTGACACTTCATGTCGTTCACAATTTTAAAACAAAAAAACAAGTATTTGATTTTTTCATTAGAATTAGTTAAAAGAATACGTAATAAAACAGTTCGTAACTTTAAACCTTCACTGCTATAGGCGGCGATTTTCAGCCCACGAAAAGAAAACGAGGAGACCCTAGATAGAGTAAGTGTGCAAATTCTAAAAAAAACTTAGATTAATATTAGAGCTAGCCACTCCAATAAATTAAATAAAGCGAACAATGTGGAGTAATAATAATAGGGGTAGTAATGGGCGTGTTACGCTAGGAAATTACTTTTAACACACAAACTCAGTAATATTGTATTACTGCACTGACATAATTCACAATTAGAAAGTAAGAAAATGCTTGATAATTTTGAGCATATCATAATTTGTTGACCATTATGACTAGCGAATTATTTTTAATAGAGGATGATTGTGAGATTTATACTTTAGGAACCACTAATATGATTGATTCAAGAACAGAATTTCATGAAAATTGGAGAAAGCCACGTTTATAAGGCGGCCCCCATTTTTGTAATTTCAAAGCAAGGGAGCGGAGAAGATACTATGAAAAAAATGGGACAGAGAAGAGAGGAAAAGGAGATAAAGAGAGAGGAAAAGGAGATAAAGAGAGAGGAAAAGGAGATAGAGAGAAAGGAAAAGGAGATAAAGAGAGAGGAAAAGGAGATAAAGAGAGAGGAAAAGGAGATAGAGAGAGAGGAAAAGGAGATAGAGAGAGAGGAAAAGGAGATAGAGAGAGAGGAAAAGGAGATAGAGAGGAAAAGGAGATAGAGAGAGAGGAAAAGGAGATAGAGAGAGAGAGAGAGAGAAATGGACAGATGATATAGTAATAAACTGTATTAGAATCAAAACTAGTAGAATCATTGTATCAGAAGAGAAAACAAATGAAAAGAAAAATATGCATTACAACCGTAATTATTATTATCATATTCATCACATTCATCATACCACATTCACATCATCATTATATCACCGGCGGTAGCGGCAAGCGTTAATGCAATGGCAACGCATTACGGCTGGTGGGCACCGGCGATTAGGAGGCCGCGGGTTCAACCCCAGCCAAGTACTGGTGATTATCCTGTGCTTGACACAGCAGTTTTTTGGCGTCCGCCGGTATCGAAGTTGTAGGCCAACTGTTCGAATCAGCAGTTTTCCGTGAATGCCTTTTTTACTTCCAGATGAATGCCGGACCGGCAAAGGGGGCTCAGGCATCAAGTAATGTCACTGCAGAGCCTCTGGCAGAAAGCTCCTAGGCTTCGAGTCCCGAAGGTGGCAGGATTTTCGACACTAACGAGACAGCTAGGTCGAATTGAGGGAAAGAAAAATTCTAGAGGCCGGGTGCTCTGATCGGTAGTTTTCTCCGATCAACACCAGGCGGATGCCTGATCAGTATCCTAACAAACGGGACATGAACCGCGCGCGATCTATCCTTCCTCTTACTTGTTCTATCCTCACCCCTTTCTTACACTCGCACTCATATGCACTACACTTCCACTCTTGTCGGGAGATTAGTCAGGAGTATAGAGGTAATGCCGGGTGGGACTGTGCCCCACTGCTTGGGGAAAAAGCTTTATTGTTCTGTGGGAAAAAAGCCCACATTGCCTAAAGCAGACTTGAGAAGCAGAACATCATATTATTATTATTATTATTATTATTATTATTATTATTATTATTATTATTATTATTTTCTACATTATTCACAGTATCTACTGGTCGGTATGTCAACCACACACAGGTATGATGACCAGGTGTGTGGTTGCTTTACTGAAGGTTCAGATGGCTTCTGACAATACGGCATGTATTCAAAATTACTGTCTTTTGCATATTTATACATTCCTGGTATCCAAGTGAAGACACTCCAGTGCCGAAGTGTCATTTTCGGGATCACTCCCGTAGCTGATATTATTATAGGCACAGTCGTCACTTTTACTGAAGTTCCACTGAGTTGCGACTTCATAGGCGAGATTAGTATCTTCTGGATCTTCTCTTGATATTTTCCCAATATGTTGTGGGTATTGGGTATTGATATATCGATAAGGAAAACCTACTGTTGGTTCTATCAATGTACGTTATATCTGGTCTATTGCCGCCGACATGTCTGTCAGTGATAATGGAACGATCCCAGTAGAGTGTGTGCTCACTACTTTCAAGCACATTCTGAGGCACATATTTATAATACGGCACGGAAGTGGCGAGTAAGCCCGTTCTCAACGTCAATAATTTTGTGTACCTGCTTCGCCCCTTCATCATGTCTCTTTTTGTATTCCACCTGTGCGTGGCTGCTACATCCACTTGTCACGTGTTGGATAGTTTCGCTTGCAGCCTCACATCTTCTACACGAGTCGGAATGAATGGTAGATATCTCTCAGAATGTGTTTTCTGTAGTTCAATGTTGGTACCACTTGGTCCTGGATAGCTATCATGAGGCTTTCTGTCTCCGGAAAGAGATTCCCGTGCTGGAGCCAAGCGTGCGACGCAGAGATGTCGACTTCTGGTTTACCCAGCTCGTGAGGGTACCTTCCATGCAGTGCCTTTGCTTTCCATAAGGTTATCTTCTCTTCCGTTTCAATGATTGGTTGAACAGGCGGATCAAGCTTTTTCAAGTTCAGAGGACTATAGTTATCAACTGCGCTCACTGCTTGCTGAACTCTCCACAATGTTCAAGAAGTATCTTCTGAGTGAAGCAATTTGAGAGCTGTGTAGATTTATGAGATCTACAATACCTCGCCTCCTTGCGACCTTGGAAGGGTAAAACGCTCAGTACTTGAATGGGGATGATGTTTTCGGTGTTGAGTCTAGCGGTTCGAATTGTTTCTCTGGAGGTTGTCGAGGTCGGTATTGCTCCATTTAATAACGCCAAAGGAGTATGTCAGCACTGGAATAACAAATGATTGATGGCCTGCAACAAGGTTTCTAGCAGAGAGTTGAGTTTTTAAGAGCCCATGCAATCGTTTACACACTTCTGTTGTTAGTATGTTCTTCGTAACAGAGTGTTTGATTCGGAGTGACTGTTGGAAACCAAGTATTTGTAAGTTTCATGGGGTTCCATGAAGGTAATCTTGGTTCATTATCAGTTTCCAAATTTATAACTTGCATATGACCGCGAATGATATTCACTCTCCTGCACTTATCCAACCGAATTTCATCTTAATGTCGTCAGTGAACTTCTCGTCACGTTTATTAGTTGCCGCATATGACTCTCAGTGTCTGCATAGAGCTTCAGGTCATCCATGTAAAGGAGATGTGAGACACGAAGAAGAGTTGAGTTCCCCTTTTTAAGAGCGATTCCATAATTAGATGAATTAAGTAGAGTAGAGAGGGATTCAAGGCTAAACAGAAAATATAGGGCTTAAAGAGTCACCCTGGAAAATCCCTCGGCGGATGTGTATAGTATCTGTGTGGACGGATTGTTTTCTATTAGAGAGATACAGTTTTGTATTCCATCGACTCATCGCAGTTTTCAGGAAGTTTTGATAAACGGGTGGACCTTGTAATAATCCAAACATTGAAGGAGCCAAGAATGGGGCACGGTGTCGAATGCTTTAGCGTAATCTATGTAGCATGCGTACAAGTTTCTTTGTTTTTCAAGCACTTGCCCCATAATTACAGAGTCTATAAATGAGTTGCTCCTTGCATCCTGAGATCCAGGTCTACATCCTTTCTGTTCATTTGCTAAGATGTTCTGTTCCTCAATGTGTGTCATCATCATTTGCGAAACACAAGATTGTTATGAGTTTGTAGAAAGTTTGAAGGCAGGTTAATAGGCCTGTACTTCGAGGGGTCTTTAGTGTCACCCTCCTTTGGTAACAATATGTTCTACCTTCAGTGAGGAAGTAAGGTAGATTTTCTGGATTGTGAAGAAATATTGATTATATTAGCTTATATGATGGTGAGTGCTGGTAAATTTTTGAGCCAATAATTGTGGAGGCCATCACTGCTGGTGCCTTCCAATTATGTGCTTTGCTCAAAGCTGCTTGGACAATTTTCCACGGTGATGATTGGTTCACACATTAGAGGGATATCTCGGTGTCTGTCATATTCCATTTCAATCCACGTCATATCTGGGTTGTGGGACACAGCAGATGACCAGAGTAGGCTTCCAAAAGTCCTCTATGGCCTTTGAGGGAAGCTTTGACTCTTCCATATCATTTACAAGCCCTTTGCCCTTTGACATATTCCTGTAGAATGCTTTCTGGTTTCTGTAAAAAGAGAATTCTGTTGCTTCCTCGTAGTGCAATTCCTGTAGCGTCGAATGGCGTTTTGTTAACGCCAAAAGCTTTTGTCGTAGGGTGTCAAGATGTTCTGTTATTGTTGAATTCAAGGCTCGTGCTTCGTATGAATTTTTGTATTGATGAGAATGTTATTCACTTTCTTCTCAGTTTTTCTGAGGTATTTCCTTTTTAAATTTGCGGTGAGTCTCCCCAATCTCTCGCTAGTGCTTTCTATATGATTCACCAGCCGACTTTCCCTAGGTGGCATTCTTTTTTTCACTTCGATCATTGTGGGAAGTTTGCTACGCGGCTGAAAAGCTTGGACGCGTTTACATCTTGAAGCCACAACCGCAGCACAATACATTGCTGTGTGTACTTCTTCGAAAGATGGTCTTTGTTGTAGATGTTGTGGCAGTACTTTCTCATTCAAGAAGCTGATTGCCTTTGCTACTTTCTTCGAGCAATTTTGTTCTGGGAATGAGATAGCGTTCAGTGGGTCAGTTCCTTCAATTCCGCAAGTGCGACTGCAATTCATTTCCACCTCTTCTCTACTCTTATCATCCATACTTTCTGACATGCTTGTCCCATTGTCATCCTGAGTTTGCACAGCTGATGTCTCCACTGCCCTCAGATTACTAGGTTCTGAGGAGTTTAGCATGTTTCTCACTTCCTTCTTGATTGCTTCCAAAACTGGTGCAGAGAGGAGAGTTTTCTGAACAATTGCTCGACGCTGGTCCGCTATTCTTTGCTCACTAAACTTCAGAATCAGGGAAACGTGAAGAAATCTTTGATGTAACTTTTGTCGGTAGGCCGTAGTGTCAGTCTCCATTTGTTGGTAATGTGTAGTATTCACGGCATGATGAAGGTATTTATTTCTATAGTCCACTTCATCTTCTGCGTTGCCTGCCTACGGCAGTGTCTCTGGAAGCAATAGATTGCTTCTCTGGGAAGCACTTGCGGCAGGTGCAGCTATAAGTGTAGATGGATGGGTGCTGCTATGTTCGGCTGTAAGTATATTCGGGTTATCCCGATCAGGGCCCGCCTGTTCAGCTCCTGATCACCACCGGCTCGCATGCTGTCACCTCCAGCGATGGCTCCGGAGGTGCCCCGGCGCTCCCAGGCAGGCAGCTGCTTTTCCGAGCCTTACGACGCATATTCCGTGTCTCCATATCTCTATGGGTGTGCCATCGCCCCGTTTGCCGCCAAATTTTCTGACCGTTGCCCGTCTCCCACGTGGCTAAGTTCTCAATTGCTCGGACGTAGGGCTGGGCTTTGGGAGACTTAATAATATTATTATTATTATTATTATTATTATTATTATTATTATTATTATTATTATTATTATATGTAGAATGGTCACAATTCTCGTTTACAGGAAGAACTGATTTTCAAATACCATCTGACTTTTTTCGTCAAGTATGTTGTTTGCTTTAGATTAATGTTTTAGTAAGGCCTTTATCCAGCTGACAGCCGAATGCCCTTTACTTCCCGATTGGACGCATATTCGATCTTACACTAGACACCAGAAAACTTGCCGGCTCCTGTGATCTGGGGTCAGCAGAACGTGAGGGCTTTCGCGACAACACATACGTGAGATGCAAGGGACAAACAGCCATGCCCGAGGCGGGACTAGAACCCATGACCCTTCGGGCCGAAGCGCTGAGTCTCTGCACGCTCATAGCCACCTTGGCCGTCCACGTTGGCAATTTAATTAATTATCTAATTACTTATTTCATTTCGGCAAGTGTTCAGAATAACAGATTTCTGCATCAATTTCAAGAAATATAGGTTACTGAGGAAAGAATAGGATATTAAGAATACTAATTTTCTGGAGATTTCCTATGGTTTTTCTAGGAGTCTGGCACTGCAGATAATGAATGGGAGAATAATACTGGGAATGGGATATGATTCTTCTTCCATTGCTGTTTTTCTTTGAGGTTAGTTAATATACTCGTACCTTATGGGATTCGTGCAGTCGAAAATCAAAACAATGTATAACGAGTGAAATGTAAGGAATTGCAATTACACAATTTAAAATAAGTTATTGAGAATGTAAGGTGGTAGAAAATGCAAATATTATATGAATTAAATGTTTGACAATTTAACATTTTTTCGAAAACCGAGCATATAAATAATATGAGACTTTGTTAGTGGATAGACGCTAGATGCCTGGTTGCGGTGCGACAAGAGCGCATCGATGGACTGTAATAACTATCAAACAAGTGAACTGGTCGGAACAGATGGTATATGAAAATGAACGTTTTTAAAAGGAGAACTATGCCGGATTTTGTAGAGTGAGAATCGATGGCCGTCAGGGCGATGAGTAAAATTACTTTGTAGTCTGTTCGTGTGAGATAAAAAATGGGCATGTGATCCACATAAGAGAATAGAGAAGTAAAGGTTTCCTAACAAAATTGAATCGTCATCCACCGAATACTCGTATGAGCGGTATTTCATAGCCCACGAGAAAGAGGACAGTATCAAGAGAAATTTAAGTATGTAGACTTTCAATGATTATGATTAACTACAGTGGTGTCTATTATTGAGATTTTATTACAGAGAAATTAGTAATCACTACAACAGTATGCTCAACACGGGGCAAAATAAAGAGGAAATTTTATTATAGAGGGATTTTGAATCATTACATATTTGATGTGTCAGATCACTGTACTTCCTTATTTTTCAGTAAATGTCTTTTGCATGTTTCTGTTGGAATGGTCAGAAACATCAATTAGAAACAAAGTTTTTGGCTCCTTGTGATTTATTAAAAGATCTAGAACATAATAATGTTTCACAGTTTTGTGTGTCAAAATTGTGCGACCAAAATAAATTCTGACATTTTCATTTTTCAATACAGGTTCAGGTTTGTATGTGTAGTAAGAAGCATGCTATTCACTAAAATTATGGTTGGTTCTAATTTGCTGGAGTATTATAATATAAGCGATCTGGTAATGGAGCACTGAGTAATCTGTTTGCTAGGGTTTCGAATCCCGAAATGATATGGCATATTTTTAGTTAACGTGTTTTTTCTTTGTTATTTTTAGTTAACGTGGCTAACACCTGGCTAAGGAAGCCTTCGGATTCAGCATGTACATCCATGTGCTAACCACTTTACAGAGGTGGGGAAGTTTAAGCATAATGGCACAAATCCTAGTAGATTTTGCCGTGAATTTGTTTCTCTGTTCACTGTTCTTTCTTTTGTTTTTTGTTTGAAAGGCAAGTTTTCGCGGGTGTGTAGGTATAGATGTAGAGGGGATGAGGTTTTTATCTGCTATTACAATTGTGATTTCTTGAGAAGTATTCCCTGGGTGAGATAGTGTATTATTATTATTATTATTATTATTATTATTATTATTATTATTATTATTATTATTATTATTTCCGTAAACACTTTTCAATAATTAGGGTTACAACTCCTGAAATGTCATTTTCAGCGCATTCTGAAAAGTTCATTCAAATTAACATTTATCAATGCTCTTTTTTATGCTTTCAATTGGCTGTTCCCCAGGGGGTAAAACTCCCATTTGAGTACTCCAGAAAGTCCTTACACTTGGGCGATTCAAATCACTCGCATACTCGATAAAGCAATGCATTTGGAAGCTTAATTTCTCGCACCAAACTCACCGAAAAGAAGGAGCGAGAAAATGCTTTACACAAACAAAGCGCGTGCATGGAGGAGGAGGAAATGAAATGTTTGCAGCTGTTCGTCGTCGTTGCCACGACTACATCGACCATTGGCAGCACGCATGGGGGCATGCTTCCCCATTGCCCGAGGGGCCCAGTCGCGCGCTCGATCCCCTCGGCGCAGCAGTCCCGCCATGCCCGGGCCCCGTCGCCCCGCGCCGCCTCCTTGAGGACCCGCCCGCCCCCGCGCCGCCGCCGCCGCCGCCGCCATGCTCATGAGGCCCGCGGACCTGGGTGAGAGGAGCCCACTTCGCTTTGCTTCGCTTCGCTTTGGAGGCAGCTCTTGCCAAGGAATTACGCTCTCAAATTTGTCTCCACAACGGCACACAAAGAATCGTGTTATCTCAAAATTACGGAATTTTAAAAGTCCACTTCTAGTGGAAGCATTCGCAATAAATGTAGTTTCCCCCTTAAACAGCACGTGTAGTTCCTACTGTTTAAGAGATCGATACATATTTACTATTTGCATTTGCAATAATTAAGAATTAACATTGTCCTCAAAAATAGAATACGTTTTATTTTTTAATAAGATCAGTTGTAATATGTGAAGCTTTGTTGTAATGCTCAAACTGTACCTTCTGGAAGGGGGAAACTTGATCAATTATTTTAATGAACTATTTTTCAAATTCTAAGGACAACGGAAATTAACAAATACATATTTAACTTGCTTTATGGAAATTAAAATCATAATTAACATTTATGAATAGTTCGAAGAATTTCATTATCAGAGAAAGAGGATAATATAGCTTTTTGAATACATTCGCGATCTTGTGTGTTTTTGTTTATATTTGATATAGATACTAAAGTCGTGTTTTAACAACAGTGGGGCCGGATCATGCCATACCCACAAGAGCACCTAATACTACAGCACGGCAAAAACTTGTGTAAGTAGCAGCAACCTTTGACATTATTGTGAACGAAAATAACTAAGATTCTCAACAAATGACTGAACGCAAAACTGTTGATTAAAAGATAAATGTTCCACGAACACTAATATTAAAAGAAGTGAAATTGATTTTCATTGGTGATGGTTCATGTAGTGGTGATGGCTAATATTGCGGCGTTTTATCACGTTATTGGAAGATATGTGATATTTACAATGTCTTTATCTGTAGACTTGCTCCTCACTACAGTTTCTGACGTTTCTGAAGTGCTCACGAATACCTAAAAACGACAGATGTATAAAACGCTTCAAGTTAATTTTTTGCTAATATAATATCGGATTAATAAAAGCTTGAATAAATAAAGAAGAAATCAATTAAAATATCGTGAATTAAAAATATCATTTTTATATCGTTTGTAAATTATTTTTTTAATTTCAAACAAACTGCCATACAATGTTACATTCATTTTTAATTACATATTATTATCACAAAAATGAATTTTTATTAATAGTACAATATTCAAAAAAATATTAACATTACATTTTCCTCGTAGCTTCTAAAATGAATTCAATCACGTCATTGACTTCACACATTTCATAAATATACCTATACGAAATAACATTTTCATATTCTGAATATAAGAAGAGAATCCCGATATTTGACAACGTTAATTTGTGCGTTAGTACACATGCACTTTAACACATGTCAATTTAACGTTCATATACATGCACTTTAGATTGATGAATTTAATAACATGCAATAGAAAATACGAAGTAAAAACGCCTAATTTAAACATGAGTAACTCACCCTTCAAAGAGATGAAAAATACTAATGTTTATTAATACAGTCCTTTCGACAGTATCCTTTGTGAGTTGTGGCGCACTCTTTCGTCATGACCATTGCAGCACATCCGTAGAACATACAGAATTATATCTGCTTGTTAGGTGTTCAAACGCTCTGAAGCCGTCTGTATTACATACACTTCGGTTTTCAGCTATGCACTTGTGCGAACTAGACTTTTCAGAATTCACTCACATTAGAAGTACAGTGAAAAAGTCTTCTGCGGATGAAGGAACACGGATATCTTTGTCCGCAATTCAAAATAATTGTACAAATGTAAACAACCGCACACTGCTCGTTAAATTTCAATAATACTGTAATTATTGACAGTATTTTTAATTGTGTAATAATGGAATTGTGTTAGAGTCAATAATGATGTGTGATAATGGTATGGCCTTAGAGCTAATAAATAATTCTAAGATTTTTAATTCCTAAGGCTTTTTTGTGTTAATTTTTCCCGTATTCAGTTACTTTCGCGGCACACCTATTTCTTTGCGTAGAAAGAGATTACTATGAGAAGAGTCCACTTTGACAGCTACTGCTGGCATTGGAACGAAGTTACGTCCATGCACTCAGTTCGCCAGTACGTTGGCTCATTTGTAAATGGATTCATGTCGATCTCTTGCAATGCCATCTCCCTGCATGTTTGTTTCGCGACCTGTGAGCGTGGCCTCTTCTTGTTAGAGAGTAAGTGTGTGCGCTGTGGCGGCTCGGCTGTTGAGGCGCGTGCGCGTGCGCAGGCGGGTGCGGGGCGGCACGCGGCGCGAGCGGCGAATGCTGCTGGCCGTGGGCCTCCTCTTCCTGCTCATGCTCATCCTCGCCATCGTGCTCATCGCCGTCCACACAAACTGTACGTACCGCCCCCTCGGCCACGCAGGGCGCCACTGGGCTTTAAAATGAATTCACTTACGGTAACTTTCAACCTACACATTTTAATTCATCATCAGTGTGAAAGTAACTAATCAAACTTTTTAATAAACTTCCTACTATAACTAATTTTTTCCACTGAAAATACAGTGTCTATCAGAATACATGTTACCAACTTCTAGGGCAAATAGGTGGTCGAAGATGATAACCTTTTTGCCAATAAAATGTAGTGGAACTTTACACGTAAAGTTTGCCCCTGATGTGTAGGCAACACATCATACCCTCCTGTCCGGCGGGACATGTTCTGTGGACAGTGCAATATTTAGTGCAACAGTCAAATACCTATGAACTATAAGTTGCCTTGTGAAGCTAATGTCACATTTGTAACTTCGTTGTATGACCATATGTTCTTTGGCAAACAGTTATTATGGTTGAGACCCATCCCCTTCAAGATCTAGATGTTTTGAATTTTATTGTGGCAACGTGTGTAGCAAACTTTTAAGATAGGTATTATTTAAAAAAAAAAATCATTCATTGTTAGTAATATTAAAATAAATGTACAAGTGTATCATTTAGAGGATTTGAATTGTTACGAGATACGTGGTGTTTCGTCTTTGCCTTTCACGCGACAATTTCATGTGAATACACCACGACTTCAACGGTTTCGAACTCACAACTCGTTACAACCGCCTGTACTATTCATCTTGGCAACTAAAAAGTAAGCACGAGCCACATATACCATAGAATGTAACAGAGTTGACTGTTAGGTAATTCCTCTAGGTGAAATGTGTCAGCATGGAATAAGAACAAGTCATAACTAGAATAAAGTAAAATGAAAAATAGGTTTGCTAAAATATGTCCACAATCAGAACACTGCTTGCGGTTGTCTGGAGGAATAAAAGCCTCCCGAACACAAACATTTTTCAGTTTCCGTTTTTAGTCAAGACTAGAGTAATACATAGCATTGCTAAAATAAACAGTATATATCTTTTAGATGGGCAGTATAATATTTAATTGTATAGGAACAGCCATGCAGCATCAAAGCATTTTACATTGAACTTTATAGGTACTCCCGAATAATATGGTAAAAGTTCCCTCTCAACCAAAGGTTATGTGAGTAGTTACACTGTAATTCTAACATAAAAATGAAATTTGAAAGGTTACTTAGCCCCCACCACAGACTTCCCTCTACAACCTCTCTACAAGTATATGTTTACTTACTTTTTTGAAGTAGGTACCGGTATGTTAATCATGTGATACAATTTGCGTTCACCGTAAGAATGTCGACAACATAATAACAAATGTCGGTAACAAAATAAAATAAGAATTTCAAAATCAAAATAAGTTACACTTTTATAAGGATATTTCTATATTTAATTTCTTCAATGGCAGTGCTTAGTAATACAATTTCACCGTCAGCGAAACATTGAAAAAGTACTTACTGAACAATAAAATTTTAGAAAGAGTTTCCTAAATGTCGCACTACACACGTGCCACTAATAGGCCAATGTCTCTACTTTGTCATTCCAATTTTCCTATATCGAACCGCTAAGTAACATTTTGATTCATTAACAAAAGGTTAAGCTTAACAAAAGGTCCATTTGACACGTAATATACAATATATTTTGACTGACATGAAAGGGCTTACAATTCCAATATCTTAAATACGTAATAAGACAATTTTATTTATAGTTCTACAGTCAATAAGTCAATGCGCTTTTAATACACAATTCAATAAATTTGAATATAAATTTAGTTCCTCAATTTATTCAAATACACAATACTTGGTAGAAATAAATAGTTGAACATGAAACTTATTTTATCACAAGGAAGGCGTTAACAACTTGGTATAATATTATTTAGAGGTACGTGTAACCAGAGGCGACCCTAGAATTTTCCCCTGGGTGTTTCAGGTTCAATAATTTAAGATAAAGTTCAGCAGACTTACTGCTATTTTATAAATAATTTTTTTATTTATATTGAATATAAAATACATTTTTTGTTGAAGTATTGTTAATATTTATTGCGTTAACAATGAATATATTAGTAAGGTGAGGAAATATGATAATTTTTGGCAGTATATGAGACATTAGTTCGGGCATAGGTGATATTCCTATACATATACGAAGTGTGTTCAAAAATAAACGGGAATTTTCATTTTTATGAATCAATGTTATTTGTTCGTCATCATCAATGTTATCACCTTCAAAGTAGTCATCATAAGATATACACCTATGCCAGCGCTTCTTCCATTCCCCGAAACACTTCTGGAACTCCATCTTTGGTTTGCATGTAGCTCCTTCAGCGAAGCGCTTTTAATCGCATCTGCGCTTGGAAACAGACGGCACTTTAAGGTTCTTTTTAATTTGGAGAAAAGAAAATATTCGTATAGGGCCATATCTATGGAGGCTGTGGCACTATTACAGTGTTGTTTCTCGCCAAAAATTCACGTACAAGCAATGGCGTGTGAGCAGGTGCATTCGTGATGCAGAAGCCATGAATGGGTTTGCCATAAATCTGGGCGTTTTTTCGGATTACTTCCCGCAAACGGCGTTGAACTTGTAGGTAGTACTTTTTATTAATCGTATGACCTTTTGACAAGAACTCATAATGCACTATGTCGCTAAAATCGAAGAAAACTGTGCGCATAACCTGTTTTGTCATCGTACCCGTACACTCATGCTTCATCACCTGTTATGACAGGTTTTAGTAGTTCTGCATCGTTGTTGACTTCTTTTAGTGGCGCTTGAGCAACTTCATTCGCCGCTGTTTTTGTTCGAAATTCAACACCTTTGGCACAAATTTTGCTGTCACACGTTTCAAACACAAAACATCCGGAAAGATTTCATGGCATGAGCCAATTGATATGCCAACATCTTCAGCAACTTCCCTGACTGTAATTCGGCGATCTTTCATAATTATTTCTTGCACCTTTCCCACATTTTCAGCTGTTGTTGGCGTGCTGGGGCGTCCAGAACGCTCGTCATCTTTCACGGATTCACAGCCAGATTGGAACCGCTTGTGCCACTCATAAACCCTTGTTTTGCTTATAGCAGACTCACAAAATGCAATTTTCAACATTTCTAGAACTTTGTTACATTTTATTCCGTTTTTATAGCAAAATTTAATGCACATTCCCTGATCTATTTTTTCAACTACCAAAAATAGTTACTCATACGCAAACACACGTAATCTTCTTCGCAACTAACAAACTAACCATCCAACAATGGAACCAGTGTGCAGATGCATTTCAGACATGTTCACCAACTCAATAAAAAAACAATCGCGCGAACTAGACTAATAGACCCGCGGAATAACGAAATTCCCGTCTTTTTTCGAACACATTTCGTAATAATATAGCTTAAAACGCAGAATAGTTTTAGTTACTTTCCAAAGTCAAAATATTACTGGGCGTTACAATAATGTACAGCGCTGCATAATCATCTACCAAATTAAATGCACAGATTTACAGCAGTCATTTTTAATGTGATTTAAAGCGGGGAAATGGTACAAATTGTTTTTATTTTTAAATTACAGCTTAGCAAACTAAAAACCTTAAAAAAGCACAACAATATGAGATTTTGAAAGGGGTCGTTCATAAATTACTTTGCGCTGACGGGTGGGGGGGGGAGGGGGGTTCGGGGCAGCGTCGCGCTGCGCTACAGAGGAATGGGGGGGATGAGACAATTGTTACGTTAACACTGATATTTTTTCAACATTTACAAACATAAATAAATTAAGATTATTAGATTATATAGATTATATTATAGTTACAATAAAAAGAAAATATTTTTTCATCACTTTGGTATTTAATCTTTAAGATTACAAAGAAAATATTCAAAACTGATCTGTAGAACATTCTAATATCCATTTATATTGATGCAGTAAACTCTCGCCCAACGCGTCGCCCACGACGGCCTGTGCACAGCTTGTGATGAATATTCTCGCCTGTGCATTCTTCCTTCACTCACTACTTCCCCCACCCTTATGCTAAGTACAGTCAGTTTGCCAACTCCGACTTTAATTATCATTTTAATACACATTAATTTATTTTCATTTTATGAATTTACAGGGGTGCGGGGGGGGGTGTTGGAAGCTTTTGCGTAATTATTTGGTGTAGAGGTTCAAGCGCGAGTTTCGAGTGTGTTGCGGGGGGGGGGAAGGGGGTATTCAAAATACTCTAATTTCGCGTTACGTAATTTATGGACGGCCCCTAAAAGTAATTACTTGAGCTTCTCGGTCAATGGCCCTCATCTTAATCACTTTTTCGTCCAGTTTCCATGCATCCAGCAAATGGTGAGTTGGCCCCTTGTTTTGAATCTGGACATAAATGTAGCTTCACTATGTGCACGTTTTGTTGAGCTCTCCTTTTGGTAGTTGTGGTAGGAGAAGAGCCATTGGTATAATGTTTTTAAATTTGATAACCTCGCTTTGTTGTTACTTTTATTTACCATTCTACTACTTAGGTTAAAAGGTGGAGATGGGGTTCTGGAGCTGGAGAGAAAACTTGCGCAAATTGTTCTGCACATTCAGTTTTCAGTTCATTTACAAAACAAATTAAAACAAATCAATGAAGGCTCCTCAATGATCCGGGAAGAGTCTAGGTTTATTTGCAATAAATCTGAAAATATCAGCTTGATTGGAAAAAGCTAGGCGACTATTTCGCCCGGTTTTTTGCAAATATTAAATAGTATTTCCACATAACTTTGTAAAATATCAAGCTCAATGTTGTTTTGAGTTTTGCAAAAAGCCGAATTTTGCTTTACAACATTCATTTATTACGATTCAATATCTTATTAGATATCAAGTGATATGAATGAAATCATGTCAATATTTTATATTTTTCTTTTTCTTCTTTAGGTATTATTTGTTTGATACTTTCTCGCAAGCAATACATTCTTGCACCTAATGAATTGTCTTTTCACTTAAGGTTGTGATGTAATGCGAGATGGTTCGGTCGAAATACTTTAATTTTGTATCCCCTTGGAAACTGACACCTCCATTTTTCACAAAATCTGATTAGAAGAGTACCAACTGTGCATCCTCCTCTTTGTTTTGTGAAACCATTTCTATCTACATATTCGCTAATACAATAAGAAAAAAGGATCACTGTGGGCATTTGAGAATTCAGTACTGGATAATGGGAAATGAACCAAAGTATTGTTTCTCGTAAATTGTTCATTCAAATCAACAAGAATAATTAAAAAATCGTCGAGCTTTGTATAAAAATATTTCTCGTCATGGACATGGCTAATTGTACAATATGTCAGCAATGATGAGACAATGTTGACTTGTGTATAAAACCTTTAAATTGCACATTGACTGTTTGGAAAACTTTGTAGTTCGTTGAAACATTGGATAATACAAATATTTTCAAGTTGCCATTTAGATTTGTTAAAAATAATCTACTTTATTATTTACAGTTCGTTTTTACACCACCATTAATCAATTGCCATACAAATCTCCTGCGTGTGAAATAACTCCCTTACGGTTCCCGATATCATGTGCGCGTTATAATACATTTTCAATTTTTCAGTAATGAACATTTCCATTTTCAGATCAAGAAGCTAGCAGAACGACAGTGTCTTATTGTGCTAAGGAAGAATGCGTCAAATCAGGTAAGACTTTGTGTCTGTCATGCTTTTCGGGACTTTATATTTGTTTCATTACAATTGTGCGATCCCGAAAAAAATCTCATTTTTCTCTGTTGAAAGGCGGCAGCGATGGGTCACGGTAGAATTTCGGCCCGCATTTGCTTTAAGGCTAAATGTCCCGACACAAGTACAATTTGTAGCCACCATGTGGTAGCAACAAAATAAGTAAAATTTACTTTGCCGATAACGTCTGAACAATTTTTCGATCTGTAAACAACATTTGACGCCTTCTTAAGATAGAAGTTACTCAACGATGACATTTTTCCAAAAATGTAGCAAAAACGCGAATTCGAAATATATTCTCAAACTCCAAAAACAAATAAAAAATAAGAGCTTAAAGCGCGATGGCGACATGCTTCCTGAATCCACCGCCGTAACGATCATGCAAATCGGACGAATAGGAGCGTCGTAAAGTGAAATTTACGAAAACACCTCGCCCCCCCCCCTGCCCTTCTGCGCCGTTGCGTCACCCACCCGCCCGTTGTGGGTCCTATGTCAGCGCGGCGGCACGGCCAGGCCCGGCGGAGTGCGACCAGCCCCGACGGAGGAGGAGGGACTTGCGGGACACGCAAACCACACAGTCGGTTTATGCGATCGTCACTTTGCATCTGAATCTATTTTCCACGGATATCAAACCAGAGAGACTAGAGACTACACTAACAATCTTTTTAACATATTTCCGTCTACCCTCAAAGTGTTCTACTTATACCCAGAACTTTAGATGGCAGCGCAGATATTAATATAGCGCATATATGTCACGTAATGGAGGGGTGTTTTATTCTTGATCAATCGATGCTCTTTTTTGTTTATCGTCTATCACGGAAACTATTCCTGTGTTTGGAGTTTGGTTTGCACCTATGAATTTCTCTCAAAGTGTTCTAATTTTATACAGAATATCAGATAGCAGTGCCAAAATTAATATTTTTCGAAATTTGGCACGTAAGGCGGGGTCGTTTTGTAACTTTATCTGTTGAGGTTCCTTTTGTTTATCGCCTATCTCGGAAACTATTCGTCTGATTGGAGTTTGTTTGCACCAATCAATTTCTTTTAATGTGTTTTACTTGTATACAGAATTACAGATAGCAGTGCTGAAAATAATATTTTTCGAAATTTGGCCAGTAAGGGGGGGTCGATTTGTAACTGTCTGTTGAGGTTCTTTTTGTTTCGTGTCTATCTCGGAAACTATTCGTCTGATTGGAGTTTGCTTTTCAACAAACAATTTCTTTTAATGTGTTTCACTTGTACACAGAATTACAGATAGCAGTGCTGAAATTAATATTTTTCGAAATTTGGCCACGTGAGGGGGGGTCGTTTTGTAACTTGAACAATTGAGGTTCCTTTTGTTTCTCGTCTATCTCGGAAACTATTCGTCTGATTGGAGTTTGCTTTGCACCAATCATTTTCTTTTAATGTGTTTTACTTGTATACAGAATTAGAGATAGCAGTGCTAAAATTAATATTTGTCGAAATCTGGCACGTAAGGGGGGGTCGTTTTGTAACTTGAACAATTCAGGTTCATTTTGTTTCTCGTCTATCTCGGAAACTGTTCGTCTGATTGGAGTTTGCTTTGCACCAATCAATTTTTTGTAATGTGTTTTACTTGCATACACAAGCGTAATATCTTGTTTCTTGTCTATCTCGGAAACTATTCGTCTGATTGGAGTTTGTTTGCACCTATGAATTTCTCTTAGTGTTCTACCTTATACAGAATATAAGACGGCAGTTCTTAAATTAATATTTTTCGAAATTTGGCACGTAATGAGGGGGCGTTTTGTACTTGATTACTCGAGGCTCCACATTGATTCTCCTGTATCTCGGAAATTATTCGTCTGATTGGAGTTTTGTTTGCACCTATGAATTCCTCTTAAAGTGTTCTACTTGTATACAGAATATCAGATGGCTGTGTAAAAATTAATATTTTTCGAAATTTCGCACGTAATGGGGGATGTGTTTTTTTTCTTTATTGCCCGAGTCTCCACTTTTCTTCTCCTTTATATCGGAAATTATTCGTCTAATTGGACTTTTGTTTGCACCCATGAATTTCTTTTTCAGTGTTCTACTTGTATACAGAATATCAGATGGCAGTGCTTAAATTAATATTTTTCGAAATTTGGCACGTAATGGGGGGGGGTGTTTTGTACTTGATGACTCGAGGCTCCTCTTTGTTTGTCGTTTATCTCGGAAACTGTTCGTCTGATTGGAGTTTACTTTGCACTTTTGATTGTTTCTTAAAGTGTTTTACTTATACCCAGAATTTAAGATGGCAGCCTCGAAATTAATATTTTTCAAAATTTTTACGTAATGGGGGAGCATTTTGTAACTTCCGAGAAATAATCGGCTATATCCGCTCCAGCTTTGATACCTCTCCGAACTCCGCAAGCGGAAGGCGATAACACAGAGACCCTCGTGTATAATTGGAAGAGACTGCAGGTCCTGTGCAAATCTGGCGTCTCCCACGGCACCGCTTCAGAGACAGAGGGGAAGCGATGTGGAGACTGGAATTTTAATGACGCGATATACAATTACTGGTAACATTGGGGAATGTTTTATCTCGTAAACTAAAAAAAATTATAATTTTTAATTTCTGTTATTGTTTACACATGTATCCGCAGTTATCTACAGTGTATTTTTGTTATTATTATTATTATTAATATTATTATTGTTAATATTAATATTTTATTTTTATTTCAATTCACATTTATTCAAATGTATCGGAATCAAGGGTAGATCTGTGAGACGGGAGTCGCTATGACAGACATGTGATTTCTGTTGTACAGACTAACAGGCAGATAAAAAGAGAGAACAAAGCTTTTGTGACTCTCTGGTGAATTTATACATTATGTTTGTGACATGAAAAAAGTAAATTATGAAAAATGATTGGTTGTCTCTGCGACTTCTTGCACTGAAGTGTGGTGCAGTTTTATTGAAAGAAATGTTTATAAACACTCAATTCATTGACCATATTGTACTCTAATTACAGTGCAGTATACTCCTCTGTAAATTTCCTCTATTTGTTTTCCTTATTCTCGTATGATGTTTTAATTCTTGCCTATGAATACTTGGCGTAATATATTTGGGGCAGCTAGTAGTTGCAGATTAGACGTGGGGGGGGGGCAGCTTTCAAGTACATTGAGCGCATTCCTCAGCCTCGCAATCGAGTCAGCTCCCAACTATAAGAACGAGGTGGCTAGGGGATGAACAGACGCAATAGACACGTGGACTTGGAGCAGGAAGTGAAAGCGGAAAAAAACACCGAGTAAGCGAGCCCATCAGTGAACTTGGTGTGAGCATTCTCCACGTTGTCTATTTGCGAACCACTGTCCCAGTGCCATATCGGACTTTGAAATCCCGGACCCCCTCCCCCACGCCCACTTTACCCGATTCCAGGCTCGTTCGTGCCCTATTCCCTGCCCTAGTCCTTTGTGGCAGGTGGCGAAGAAAGACCAACCGCCCGATGCATTTGGAGCAACAACCTGCTCAATAGTTTTCACGATCGACAGACTGAATCAGACCCTCAAAGAAAATTCAAGATTTTCTCCATGAAATATAAAGAAGTTTCACAAAATCTTGGAAACACAGACATCAAAGTGAAGATTCGATGGATTATATAGTACGATATAAGCAATACTATAGTGTACATACTTTGGTTTTTACCCCAAACGCGTGCATATTATTATTATTATTATTATTATTATTATTATTATTATTATTATTATTATTATTATGTACAACGAATTCCTTATATTTCTTTCTTTTTAAACATTATATTTCTCTGCAAAGAAAGCAAATCACCAGACAAAAGTCAGAAAATTCCAGCCCAGACCAAGACAAGATAAAGAAAAGTTTATTCAAGTAAAAAGCGAAGAAGTGGAAGAACATAACAACAACAAATGGAGATCTTGAGAAATTTTCCAGGTCATTCGAAATATGACCACGGAGTGTAAACCAACAATGCCGAATGTTAAGAACGAGAACGATAAAATAAATACAACAAAAGAAGAGATCACAAAAAGATGGGAAGAATACACGAAGAAGTTAAATAAGAAGGACTTACAAATAGAGTAGTGGATATTTATAGATGATTACGAATAAGAACCTGAGATCGAAGAAATGAATTGGGTGACAAAACAACTGAAAAATGGGATGACCCCGGCTGAAGATAATATTCCAATCGAACTATTCAAAGATACAGGGGAAGAAATCTTGGCGAAACTGACAATTATGCAATGTGATCTGGAAAAGATAAGAGTGACCAACAGATTTGCAACGCACTATAAGTACTCCATTATCAAAGAAAGGGGATAGCTGAGATTGTACAAATAACAACACAATTACATGAATATGAGTAATGCCTCAAAAAATTTTAAGATGGTATTCGAAGGAAGACGAAAATATGTGAAAAAGATAGTTATGTACTACTATTACAGACCGTTTTCCTCGGTCTGTAATAGTATAGCATCTCTAGTTTGATATCCGTGGAAAAATAGATTGAGTGACGAACGCATAAACCGACTGTGTGGTTTGCGTGTCCCGCAAGTCCCTCCTCCTCCTCCTCCGTCGGGGCTGGTCGCACGCCGCCGGGCCTGGCCGTGCCACCGTGCTTAAAGAGGACCCAGAACGGGTGGGTGGGTGACGCAACGGCGCAGAAGGGCAGGGGGGGCGAGGTGTTTTCGTAAATTTCACTTTACGACGCTCCTATTCGTCCGATTTGCATGATTGTCACGGCGTTGGATTCAGGAAGCATGTCGCCATCGCGCTATAAGGCCTCATTTTTAAATTTGTTCTCGGAAGTTTGAGAACTAATTTCAAATTCGCGTTTTTGCTAGATTTTTGGAAAAAGATTATCGTAGCGTAAATTCTATTTTAAAAAGGCGTCAAATGCCGTTTACAGATCGAAAATCGGACCATTGGTTCAGACATTATCAGTAAAGTAAATTCCCCTGTGATTGTGCTGCGATCTATTGAATTTTCCTACAAGTATTTTGGAATGCATTTAGCCTTGAGCCACGTCCCCACGAGTTGCATTACGCACGTGCATAACCTACGGTCGAGCACGCAACGTTTATGTCTGGAGCATGCGTTTGGAAAGGAAGAGGCACGGACCGCTTCGAAATACATCATGCACGCACGAAAGCCAACAGCACGTGAATCGCGTGACTAGGCAAAGGACTCGGGGAGCACACATGGTCCATCCATGAAAGTAAAGAATAAGTCGATTGGAAGATTTTGTACCAGAACGGAACTGCACTACGAGCTTGTAAGGCTTTGTAATTGAATCTGACAAATTCATGTGGTTTGTGATGTTAGTCTTCGTCCTTTGAAAAACAAAAAGAACTTGCGATTCATTGAAAACTTCTAGAAAAATATTTTTATGCAATAAAATGGGTGTTTAGTGTTTCTGGGTTCCAATTACTATGATCGTTTGACCCGTAAGTCTAGTGTTTTATATTCCGTGGCAATATTACTCATCCGCTGAATGTGAGATCGGCGCTGACTTACAAAAGTTGTATATCTCCTGCAGCGAGGCATCGCCCCATCTGAGACAAGCTCTGAGCTACAACATGTGATAGAAGGTGCATATTTGTGTCTGATTCTGAGTGTGTACGGAGATACGAGAAACAAGGATGAGAAAGTATAAATATCGCGCAAGTCCGGTGACCCTCTTTTATCAAGATACTGCAACGGCATTCGCGTGATATATTGGGAACCAAAGTGACAACTACCGATCAGAGTAGCTGGCCACTACTATAATTCACCTCCAGACAATGATTGAATTGGACGCAGTCATATGGTTTGAGTCAAAAGTTCACTGTCAGTTTTGAACCCAATAATGTAATTTGATCAGAAGATATATTTTTTAATTCATCTACTGCTTATGAATGCCATTAGATACTGCTATTAAAATTAAAAGGAAAATAAAAGATCTTACCTCTAGTCTAGAATTCTTAAAACATTCTTTCATTTAGATACTTTTATCTACAGTCGTACGCTTCGTCTGATGTTAAAATAAGTAGCACGCCTTGCAATACGGCAAAGCGTTAGACACTCTCGGGGGAAGCCACTAAGCCCGTGGGCGCGGCTGGCGCGGCCGGCGCGGCTTGGCGTGCGCAGGGGCGGAGCTGGTGCAGGCGCTGGACCGCCGCGTCGACCCCTGCGCCGACTTCTACCGCTTCGCGTGCGGCCGCTGGGCGCGCCAGCACCCGGTGCCCGACCGCCGCGCCTCCGCCAGCTGGTTCTCCGAGCGCGGCCAGCGCCTCGACCTCAGCGTCACAGGTCAGCCCACCTGCCGCACCTGCCTTGCTCGCTCCTTGCTCCGACCGCTTAACCGCACAAGTCCTCGCTGCTTCGCTCGCACATGCGCACTGATAGCGCTCCTCTGCCACGCGGCTGTTATTCTAGTTGTCACCACCGGACCACTCCACTCTTTAAACGCTATTATTATCATTATCATTATCATCATCATCATCATCATCATTATTATTATTATTATTATTATTATTATTATTATTATTATTATTATTATTATTATAGGGTGATGATAAGGGGTGAAAGGACTTGGATGATGGTAGGAAGTGTTAAGTGGGGTAGTGGGAGGTGTTCGTGGGCTTTCGGAATTAGCCCAGCATTCACCTTATGACCGAAGGAAACCACAAAAACCCCGGTCAGGGTGGACTCTGGACCTCCCGATTGCGAATCCAGCACGCTATGCACTGAGCCCTTCCCTCGGTTAACGCTATTTGCATCTTTAATCTAGATATTTATGCTCACACTCAGAAAACAAAAACCGTTGTTTTGCTTGTCACTGAAAATGGATCGCGAGAGTTAAAATCTGCTCTGAAGGGCAAAGTGTATTGATGTTAATACATTCACACACGAAGGGTTAGGCTACGCAGCCTAAAACAAGAAGCGCCTCCTCCATTTGACCACCCTTTTCAATTAAACTTTTGTATTTACATGTGGTTTATTAACTGTCAAATAAATGACACATAGTGCAGAAAGGAGAATTAAATTATACGAGTACTTTGTTAAATAGTCGTTAACGTGTGTTACAAATGTTGAAAATACAGAAGCTGTTAAACTGCCGTTAAATGATAGAATAAATTAGAATGGAATTATAAGTAATCATGAAGGTTTAGGCCGTTTGGCCTTTTCCGCCACCATGAACATCTCTCCATCCTGGTCTACCTAGATACCTACATCTCGAATTCCTTCAGTTGCGAAGTGGAAGAATATATTTGGTAATCTCTCACCAGTCTTCCGTAGTACATGATGGAACCATTTCACTTTCGTTTAACTTCTGAGTTTTCTAGTTTGGCAAAAAAGTTTAAAAATAGCTGGAGGAGGAGGATGGAAAAGATATCTTGTCGCTTATTCCTTTTTGTATCTTACAACAAAGACTAAATTCATTTGAGAATCAGTCACCATTAGGGATTCGTTCACCGAGGAAACGAAATTACATTTTGTAACATAAACCTTTTACGGTCCAATCGAGCTACACAAGTCCAAATGGGTGAATAGATTCTGGCCTTCGACCTCCGCCTAACAAAATATTCCTTAACTTCAGTTTCGCCTAATTTTCAGCGCATTTTATGCCAAAATACTTGTTTCTCACATCTCGCAGCGGAGGGATTTTGCTCGCCGATATCACGAGAACAATAGATTGTTTGGAGAGGAAACCGTTTGGTGCAAGTAATGGATTTGCTTTTTTTTTTTGTTTTGAACAAAGATTGGTACTGTAATTGTTAAATTACTCAAGATAATGTTTTCAACTACAAACAACAAACATTCATTTTCATGAAACTGTTTTTGGCACTCTTGTACTTCTGAAAGATATCAGACACTATACGTATACTGAACACATTTCCATTAAGATATGAGTAAAATGGTAAACAGAGTAGTGTAAGATATAAGTGAGATCGAGGTGGGCTTATAATAAATGGATATTTACAATAGAATCCTGAAGAGACATAGAGAATTGGCAAGCAATGCTTATAATAGTCGGTTACTCTATCAAACATTTCTTCAGTGAACGTTAGCACTGTCAAGGGAATGGTAGTTTGTAATTCTTCGAAATCAATCTTTTTCAGTTATAAGATCACATGTGGTTTCGTATGCAAAACTTTTTCTGACGAAAAAAATTAAAAGCCTAAAAAATCACAAACATCAGAATTATTAGGAATGGGAAGTCCAGGGGTTCCCATTTGATTGCTCTCACATGGCTGCTCCCCTGCTCACCGTGCTTCTTTATCAGATAGAAGAGTACGGCTGTACAAGAAAGTTGTGCTTTCATACTTTGAAGGAAATTGTAAAATTCATTATTTAGTAATTTCCAGTTTGTTTGGGCAACTAAAACTTTCTACATGAACTACTTGTGATCCCAACCATGACGAGAGAAAACAATTTTCGGCATAACCTTTTAAGGTTTCGACATAACCTTTTAAGTTAGCACGGAGGCTTTCTGTGAGCACATGATGATTTGCTAATCCCTCTATCCCTCTAATTCAAACAAAAGGAAACACACCGCTCTACAGCATTAAGTATGAACATAGTTCTGAATAATTTAAATTATTTTCGTAATATCCGTATCCTACAAGTCTTCCAGGAGCCAGGGCCTGGCGGAAGCGGCGCCCGCGCATTGTTTTGTCAGACGCCTTCTATGCATTCGTTTGACGATACCACTTGAGCGCTCAAATGCGCGCGACGTCTGCTCAGTAAAGCAAAGGTCTTCAGAAAGCGTTGGGGAGTGGAGTATGGCAGAAGGCCGCTCTACAATAGCCGGCGAAGAGGGACGTGGTCACGTAAAGTGGAGATTTTTTGATAAAATATTAGTTACTTGAATTTCCCGTAAGTTCGTAGTAGTTTTTGCATTGTTTTCATTCTTTAATGCTCAAATCGGCGGCGGCGATGGTGTAACGGTTAGCGTACTGGACGGTTGTACCCAAGTTGGCGGGTTCAATCCCCAATCGAAGCCGTGGATTTTTAAGGGCGAAAAAATCCTTCGTACGCCTTCCTTCGGAGGGGAAGTAAAGACCATGTTCGTGGATTTACTTGCATGTAAAAGATCCTCAAGCCTAAATGACGCCAAATCGCCTGTTTCTCGCCCAAAAAATACCTCCTTTCTCTGCTAGTTGGTGAAAGGAGCGTAGCGAAATTTGCGTGGTCAGACGGAAGAGCGGGCCTGATGGCCCGAGTCTCGCCACGTAAAATAAGGCAAATTCAATTCAAATCAGAGAGTGGACAGAGCAGCTTATTTTGCCGCTGCAGGTTCATAGCACCGTCTCTCTTTCCGTTGGCTCTTCCTGTGAAGCTTAGTATCTCTCGGCTCGACCTCGCCTTCGCCTTCGCCTTCGCCTTCGCGTTGTAGTTACCTCCGCAGGCTATTGTGGACCGGCCCTAAGACCTTCTTCACAATGCAAACAAACGTAACGTAATGCTGTAAAACTAGCAATAAAGCGTATAAGTAAAAACAAGCATTCGCAATGACGCACGGAAGTTGAAACGCAAGGTTCGCCTTAACTAATCAGAATTCAACGTATTGAAGCTTGGTCGATTCGCTTCCAGCTGGGTGGCAATATCTTTATACAATGCTTTCTGGCTTCAACTTTCCTATCAATTTGCCTTTTTATATATGCGAATAATTCATTATTCGCATTAAAAGTATTCGCAAACTAGTTCACTACATAATAATGAAATGACACAACCACAAACTACCTTAACACAAACTGAAATGGACCTTTCATTTTTTTCTCGCGCATTTTGTGAACTATTTGTTTTTTTTCTCGCTGCACTCCCATTGGTGGTCATTCGGTTAAAATTCCGAAAATTTTGATGTAAAAGCTTACTGCTTGAGAAGTGAGAACTTAAGTTTACGGATTTGCGTCTACGGTTACGACAGAGCTTTGAGCAAGGTTCGCTTAATAACTCGTTTCAAGACTTTGCGGCAACGTTTTGCGTGTTCGGTAGTACGAATAGCGTGCAGAGAAAAGAGTGAACAGTTAGCGTATTGGGCTGTTGTACTCAAGTTTGCGGGATCAAGCCAGTGGATTTTTAAGGGCGAAAAAAGCCTTCTTATGCCCTCTTTCGGCGAGGAAGTAAATCCGGCTATCCTGTCTGTAGATGTACTGCATGTAAAAGATCCTCATGTTCAAAAGAAGTCTCTGAAGTAAATAGAAATCTCCCGTTTCGACTCCTGAGTAATACGTTCTTTCTCTGCTAAAAGGTGAAAGGGGCGTAGCGAAATGTTCATGGTCAGACGGAAGAAAGGGCTCAATGTCAAAATTAGATTTTCCATTAGTTAATTAATTAATTACGTTTCGCTTAAGTGCGCATTGTGTTGCAGAGGTGCTGAAGGGCAACGGCTCCGCGGGCGAGCCCGCGCCGCTGCAGCTGGTGCGCGACCTCTACGCGTCGTGCGTGGACGTCGGTGAGTCGCCCTTCACACTAGCCACAATGTGCACTTCCTGGAGCAACGGCCTACGCGGCGCAACAAGAGCCTTTTCCAGATATTCAACTTGATCGCGGTTTTGACTTTTCAGATTTTAATAATGGTTATTCAAATGAGGACAAATTGTTTCTGGACAGGGATTGATGATTAATTATTCTCTAATCGTCATTTTCTCCGTTTAATTATGCAATAAAATAACTATTGTTACTAATTGATTAGTTCTGTTAAAAATTGGCACATTTAAAGTTTCTGCAAGAAAGAAAACAAAATAAGTAAAAATATACAGATGTCCATAAAGTGAATGTAGTGTGGTGTGCGAAGTGTTCCGGTATCATGGCTAAAGTAGGAGTTTCCATCTAACCACCAGAACACGTATTATCTTATTGTTGATTAAAAACCTTTTTATATTCCCAGAATTTGTTAAAATACAAAAAACAGAAAATTAAATTTTGAAATATTAGAAAATAACTCATATTGGAGAACATTCGAAATCATTTGACTATCATTGGTCTTCATTTGACGAAATATTCTGTACTAGGTACTATAAAAATTGTATATCGACCTATGAGCCTTCGTTCCAATGAATAAATAGCAAATAAAACGAGACTATTAAAGTAAGATGAAAATTATTGAAAGTTATGTACTCGTTGAAGGTGATGCATGAAATCGTGGTAAGAGAACGAGAAAATGCAGCCGAAACCATTGCTGACTAAGCGACACAAATACATCGGCGCACGTTTTCTTCAGACCTTATTTCACTAGATGCGAGATTAATGTGGGGTTTGATTATTTTGTTGACAGAACTGTTATTAAATCTGTGGCTCGTTTTTCGATAAACATGTTTCTATTACACAGATTAGCAGATTGTTTGTCCACAAAGTTCGTAACTATCATTTATTCTGAAATCAACTCGTGTTAGGGAGTATGGATAGCTATTCCAAGGCTCAAGAAAACATGTGCGCATCCTGATTAGTTTGAAACTCCCAATACACGCGGAAGAAGATAACACGAGCAAAAATATAGTTTCTTTCGTTATAATACACTGAGAACAAGAGAACGCCAGAAAATTACACAAAACTCCTGCTAGTTATTATTAAAGTTATGTAACTTTGATATACGTGGGAATCTTCATTACAAAATTAGTGAAAAAAGGTTTTTAAAATTAGTAACTTCCTTACCTTTATCTTCCAGCATTGATATCGATTGAGCAGCATTGTAGTAGATTATAATTCTGTTGAATTTCTACTCTGAGTTATTTTTAAATATACTTGTTCAATCAACTAAATAAATTATCTACACCTTACTCACACGAAAAATAATCACCATTGCCACCACAGCTCTCACAAACAAAACAAATTTACTCGTCTAAACTACAACACACGAATCTGAGGTAAAGAAGCGCACAGATTTTTCCTCTCACATCCATATCTCTTTCACTTTAAAATACTCGAGCTCCTCACGATGTTTCTAAGAAATACACACAAGACAACTGAACTTTTTGAAAGCAGACAGAGAAGTAACCCTGGCGTTATTTCAGTAATCTCCGCTCAGGAAGGTGACGTAGTTATCGCTGATTGGTCGTCGATAATTAGCTGTTTCCATTTATTTTTCGAAGAACTTTACAAACTAAACACTCCCAAACAAAATATTTGGTGAAACATTTAAGTTTTCACCCTTATCAAAATGATTCTCATAAATGTTGTTTTGTTTTCATGTTTGATGTGTATGTTCTGCGATTCATACTTTTCTAGTTCACACTCATCACGCTTTAAAACAATCAGATTTTTCTTAGTATTTCAAAATTATACATTTTTCTTCCCATTTATATATTTCCGAGGAGTCTAGCATTACTACATGCATCGTTATTCAAAATTATGTGGGGCCCACGTGTTAAAAGTGTTTTACTCTACTTGTACGAACGTCCTCCAGTATAATATTTTCTTAGAACAACTTTTCTATCCACAAAATAAAATACAATCACAAATAACTGTTGTTTCTAGAAAATTTGGAAACATATATTTCCGAGGCAATGTTGAGATCGAGATATCAACTTGACTACAGTTATTGTCTGTAAGTCATGACAGTTTCTTATTGTGTTATTTTCACTGGCGCAACCGATATCAAACGATGGGATCCCCATTTTACAATTAAAATCCGGCTAAGGGGGCTTTACTCCACATTTACTTGTTCTCTTACAACAGTCAATTTTGGGATATTTATATAATGTATTGCTGAAATGAAATTCCCTTAAATTCCTAGATAGTACCTGATTGATAAATTGCACGATAAAAGAAAACGTACGAAAAGAAGTTGATATTTTAAATTTAATAAAAAAATGAGTGTCGAACGTCTAGTTTGATGAACGAATGTGGAAGAAATACTTCAGTATTCAATGATTGATTGATTGATTTTTAGTGATTCCGGGCGAGTCAACTACTGTGGTCAGTGGTCCCGTTAGTGTAGTGTATGTTTTTGCTCGGGAGGTGGCGAAATCTGGCACTGACCTACTGTCAGCTGGCGGGCTTTTCCCTACTTATGTATCAGCCCAGCTGGGACACGCACGAAGCTCCCAACCGGTCTCCCGGTATGTGTGGTAGTGTAGTGCATGTTAGTGTAAGTGTGTGTAAGGGGTGAGTGTAGGACAAGGAAGAGGCAGGAATGATCGATCGCGATCGAGTAGCAAACAGTGGGAATTCTTAGCCCTTGGGAAGTAGGGATGCGACTGCGATGTTTCCAAAACAGCGATGCTTTTGTAAAGTTTTTGTAAACATGGTTTTTAACGTCAATAATTCGTGTTCAATGTTTGGACATGGTAGATATTTTTTTCAATAAAAGAAAAATTCCCTCAAAATATCTATAATTATTTTCAGATATCCATAAATTGAATACACTTCGGACTAAAGTGTTCCAGGGTGATAAATAAATAAAATATAGTATTCGTCCATAGAGAAGCCTCTATAATTTTTTGAATTATCGAATCACATAATCTCTGAATTTGTAACAGATCAACAAAAACTTTATGAATTCGTATTGTTGACATATAACAAGACCCATCACTAGGTAGATTTTACAACTACTTGGAAGGTGTCTGGAACATCTCTTTATTATTATTAGATGACATTATTTAGATGTGAAAATGTTCGTTTCGGAAATTTTGTAACTTAGCTCCTTTGTCTTTGCACTGCCTCAATTGTCCTGATGATGCCTGTTGTGCCAGTGAAGTGAAAAGTGAAAAACGAAGCGAGAAGTAACCCTGTGCGTGTTGGCAGCGGCGCAGGAGGAGGCGGGGCTGCGGCCGCTGGCGGAGGCGCTGGCGCGGGCGGGGCTGGCGCTTGCGCCGCCCGGGGCTCCCGACGACCCCCGCCCCGGCCGCCCCGCGCTGCCCCTCGGCGCCGCCCTCGCCCGCGCGCAGCGCTCGCTCAGCCTCGACGTGCTGCTCGAGCTCTCCACCGTGCACGACCCCAACGACACCGTGCGCATGCTCCGGGTAAGCCCCTACCCCCTTTACTTCTTTACTCTCCTCATTGTTCTCTCTTTCTCTTCATTCTTCTCTTTTTCCTACTGTTTCTCGTCCTCTTCTTTATTTTTCTTTTCACCCTTCTCCTCCTCCCCTTCGTCCCCTTATTTTCTTTTACTCCATCTCCTCTTCTCCATCTTCATATTCTCCCTCTTCCTCTTCTTCTTCTTCTTCTTCTTCTTCTTCTTCTTCTTCTTCTTCATCATCTTCTTCTTTGCATTTTTAATTTTTATTCCGTGCTTTATAATTTCCCTCTTTTCATCATCCTCTTGAAGCAGCGTTAAGTGCCACATGTTTGGGATCACGATGGGCGTTTTACGTTACTCGGGATTCTTTACGACATGGAAACATCAGGGCATATTGAAAACGTTTTCGAAAACGATTTTTTAAACGTACTACATAAATACACATAGTCAGACTGCGATCGTAGTGTCTGAAGATCGGATGCTTAAACTTCCAGCAATTTGAGCTATGTTAATTAGGGCTGTCCTCATAGCATTACTCAATGCAGTGCTACATGATTTCCAGATTCACAACCATTAATATAAAAAAAATTAAATTACTTGTAAGGAGATTTGCATAATCAGTTATATATAAGACAAAATTCATTCAACAAATTCATGCGACATGAGTAGTACAAATACAAGCAAGTACTACTTGTACACAAAGAATCGACTAACAAGTGTTTTCCCGTGTCTCAAAAACAAAATTTGAAAACCATTAAAATTGTACCTAATTAATATACCATAAATAGATGCGCACAGTATGCGTGACTAGCGTGTATTTTAACACACACTTCATTGGGTGTGGAGAAAGCGGCCTCGGTTGAAAAAGTCCTCACAAAAATGCATTGGGTACGTTAAAAGGCATACAGAAAAAACACGTATAAGCTCTCACGCAGCAATCTATATAAAATAACAACACTGAATTTTGCGTTTATTAGATTGGTGCATCTGCGATCATCATAAGTCTCTAACAATATAAATGAATACCGTTACAACTCAACTCTTCTCTATTTACAGATTTTTAAAAGGAATCTAATGTTAAAACTGAAATTTTCAAATGATAGTTGTCGGGGACAACAGGACACAAAGTATTCATTAACTCTGATTGTATGTTCTAAAGATTTGATAAGTACGTTGAATGATGAATGCTGATTAGAGTTGAATTGCTGTGTTAATGGAATGTTTAACGACAGGTAGCGCCCCATGCGTGGAGAGAGAGAGAGCTGTTGTGGTATTCGCGACTGTTTCGCTGTACAAAGGTGGCTGGTGAGCTCCACTCGCAGGTCGCCCCCTTTGAATCAATAATCTGAGGAATGGGCCGGGTTACAAACACAAGGACAATGGAGTCCCGAAGTCTCATTTTCGCCTGTTTGCGCAGGGCACAGCGCGTCATTGATCGCACGATGAAAAATTGGCGGTTGTCTTCTTTTTTTTTTTTTTGCAGTACTGATTCTCCTTCCACACCAACTCTTTCATTACTAATTTAGAGAGGTTCGTATTTAATGTGCGCGTGGAAAATATTAAAAATATAGATAAATAAAAAGATAGAACAATATTAACATTCATGGTTTTGGAAATGTAAATTTATTTTTATTGTTAATCATCTACTTCATCAACAACACCGACATTGTCAATATTTTAATTTCTCTATTCCAAGGAGAATACCAGCCCTTGAACTCCTGTGTTAATGGTTAATTGACATTCACAACGGTCGTCTTTCTATCATAACCGATGACAACTCCAATTTGCCAGGAGGTAATAAGAATCCTCGAAGGTCTTTAGGGAATAGAAGCACTGTGTATCTAAATGCTTCCTTAAAGGCGATCCAGAATATTAACTAGAGATACCATATAATATTCTTTCTCGCATTAGTTTTTACTTTGAGATAAAAAAATGATACCTGTGCCTTTCGAACCAAGTAGTCTTTGCTCCATTCGAGAAAAAAAATTAAAAAAACATTTCAAGCTAGTTTGGATAACTTTTTATATATTACCCTTCCAGCAAAAATTACCCGACGACAACTCGTATTTTCAAAAAATCGTTTGTGTCCTTATGTAAAGATCTATTTTGTTATATTTTCCATTAAGAAAACTAGTGGTTCTAAAGCAGCATATACTTTTTCGCCCTTAGTAATTGTTATATAATACTATTTATATATTGCAATTTCTCTCCGATTTAATGCATATTAGTCACAATTTTTTGCAATACTCATTACAAATCATAGAACATTTGGTGCGAAAACTAAATATTTTCAAGCAAATATCAACACACAATTGACAATTACAACTGCGTTTTACAGAAAAGAATCATTCCCCAGCAATGAGACGACATTCACAGAACTGCAGCTGCCGTCTCGTAGGGCGCAATATTTTTGTTGCATTCCAATCTGATATTTCCTTTAAGAATATTAGAATGTTCCTTTCATATCACATTTAAATTGCATTTTAAAAAACATAATTGGGGTAATTTCAATTAAGGTTTGCGGATAGCTTGAAAGAAAATACATCAGTATATTGAGAATGTGAATACATTCCTCGTAAAAAATATGGATTATCAAATAGGTATTATATAATTTCTAAAAGATTAATTTGTAAACGAATACCGAAGGCTGGAATGTAAGAAACGAAGAAAGAAGTATGAAATAATATTTACGACCTAAATTATGTAGCATCCGACTGTTTCCGAGCACTTCTCAAATTACGATCACGAAGCGCAGGAAATTCGCAGCGGGTACTCATATTTTCGAAAAATTAAACATCACCTCATTTTAAGATCTATTTTGATGAACACATTTCATTAAGAAAACAATTGTATCTTCTCAATTGTAGGAAGACGCCGGTAAAAATTGATATTTTTCAATTGCTGAAAAATCTGTTTTCAACGAAAATGAGATCTCCATCGTCCTCTTAAATGTCCTGTATTCTAACCAACAACAAAATTTAATCAAAAACGACGGAGCCATTGTTTTGAAAATTTGGAAAATATCCCTGGGACTTCATGAAAAGTACCCTCCAAAATTAAAATATGTTTCAAAATGAAGGAGCCGCGACATTAGCCAGATCGATTGAGGATTATCAATTTTGGAGAAAATCGGCTGAACTCTTTATCCGCTAGCGTTGGTTACAGACAGGGGCAGACTTTTGCCGTCAATCGATTTTTAAGCATCAAGAATCCTCAAAACATGGATTCTGACTACATCACGGGTTTGGAGGATATTTGTTTCTAAATTTAGCAACTAAATTTATCTTTTTATTATTACCAGAGCCATACAATAAGAGTTTTTCTGCCGAATCGCGCCATGTTTCTTGATCACGCCATGTCTGAAATACCATGGTCTTGTTGCTCTTAATTTATGCTGAAGAGGACTTATAATTGTTTTATTTGAGGTTAGGCGTCAAATTTGAATGAATTTAGGCGTATATGTGGCACCATTAATATTTCATGAATATACTTCCAAAATTGTATAATATTGTATTAAACTTAATTTTAATCGAAAGCGAACAGCAACTTCAACAGCATTCGAAATGTGAATAAATCTATTCTTTAATAATCGCTTTACAATCAACAGTTCTATGTACTACCGATGTCATTCAAACGACGAAAATATTAAAGATAGACATTTTCCCTTGATGAATTGTGTTCGTCCAAGATTGGTTTTGAAAAAAGGTCGGGTTTGTTAATTTGAGTACTTTTGGTGTAATTTTGCGTGCAAATGCGGGGGAGAAAGTGAATTTTGATAAGGGGAGTCGCGGAGTGGTGGGGGCGCGTGAGGACATGCTGGGCGGTGGCGCAGGTGGCGCCCGCGCCGACGGTGCTGCTGTCGACGCAAGCGAAGGCGGCGGCGCGCGCGCTGGTGCCGAGGCGCGAGGGCGACGACCTTCAGCCGGCGACGGGGCGCCTCAAGGCCGAAGCGGTGCTCAAGGCCGAGATCGCCTTCATGGCCCGCGTGGTGCGGCTGCTGGCCAACGCCGACCGCCCGCCCGGCGCGCCGCCGCTCTCCGCCCGGCAGGCCGAGCTCATCGCCACCAAGATCCGGCTCTTCGAGGCCTTCTTGCGGAACGTACGTACGTCGGCGGAGCGCTTCGCGGAGAACCAGCCTCAATCGGGGCCTACTATAATAATACATATAATATTAATGATGGTACTTTGATGTATAGTATAATACATATATCACAGTATACATAGTTAATAATATATTATGCCGTTAACATACGTGTTATATCTACACTTATTAACTTTACAGTACACGACTCGTGGTCCGAAACGCCCGAAATCTCTCAACACAACTTGGTATGAATTCCAAAAAATTCTAGATAGTGGATACGCAAAGGAAAATTCTTCTAAAGAAAAACTGGTAAGTTTCAAAATAATTTTCTCCCTCTTAGTATTATCCCTGAACCATATATTTCCACAAATGTACTAATGGCACTGAGAACGACTAAAAAGAACTGAACGACCTTAAACCAGGCTACTTTTGATTTCTTGCTGCTGCAAGCGAACAATAAAAATAAGTAATGAACTTACGCCCGTAGTGGACACCCTATTTTCTGATAAATTTCTGAAAAGTAAGGGCGGACTTTAATGAAATGTATTTTTTTTCTTTTCATTGTAGAACAATGCCGCTTAGAATAGAAGTTAATTTAATGTTAAGACAATACGAAATGACCCATTTTTATAAGAATTGTTTTTTTGCATTTTTCGCCGATTTCATAAATGTTCATATCATTTTAATGGTACTTGCTTCAAACAACATTTACGGAGTGCAACAAATGTTTAGCACAGAATTTCTGGGTAGCCTATTCTTCGCTCACATATTGTAATGTCAGCCGTTGTATTACGTAAACTAAGGTTCCTGTGACGCCTATCGGCGGAATTGTTAGTTCGGCCGATTTCGCGATAAATAAAGGCAGATATTTTCTTTAAAGAACAGTCCAAATCAAAAGTTTGCAAGCTGAGTTCACATAAACAAAAGGTGGAAGCCTCGACTATATCATTAACATACCCAACAGCTTGGGTTGTTCATCTCAAGTGGTTTTGCTCATTTTTTTACCTAATTTTTCTTTGTTTTGACGGCATTTTTAAAGCATTGTAAGAGTGTTTTATTGGTTATTTTTGGCAATATTTTAGGTTATCAATATCCGCTCTTTACTGATAAGCAATCAAATGAAATGATACAATTCATTTTTAGTATTTTTAATCTCATATTTTGTATAAACACTGCTCAAAAATGTAGAAACCAAAAAATGTAACCTTTTGTAATTTTTAGTTTTCGAACGAAGTAGATGTTTGTTTATGATTAAGGTAGTACTTAAATATTAGGTTAGCTTATTTCTCCATGACTGTTTATCTTTAAAGACAATAACAAATTTCATTTTTACTTCGAGTTTAAATCTATTTTTCAGTTTTCAAAGTTGACAATATGTCATTGAGAGTTTTTGTACATACGAAAGCAAACATAAATATTTAAATATTAAGTGTATTAACAACTTTTACAATTCCTTGTTGTAGGCAAACGATTTTCAAATTTTGATACTCAATTTAAGATTTATTTAAACGAATAAGGCGGTAGAGGTATTTTTTCAATTGACATTTAAAACTACTGATCGACATTTTGACACTTCATAATTATTTAAACTCACAGTATGCTGTAAATTGATGGCACGAATTGTGAAATTCAGTTTCAAAATCGGATGAATTCGAGGTTTGGGAGTCTCTCCCACTAAACGTATCATTTTAAACTGAGCACGTCCGAATTGTGCTCCTATGAATGCTTTCTTTGAATTATCTCGATTAATTATTATCAAAATCCAGTAACCATCACTAAGCCATTAAGATATTTTATCTTGAAGATCATACCTAATTCTTTATTTTAGCGCGATTCAGTTTTCTCTTTAATACAGGTGATAGTCTTAGTGAGCGTCATAAAAAATCACGGTTTTTCGGTTAGATGGTATTATTTCCTCTGCTTAGATGGATCTGGAGCAGTATGTGGAAACATTATCTGAGGGACTCAATCACAGTTTGGACTTCTACAATGACGTCATTTTCCTGTCTGATGTGGTGTACTTTATACGACTGTCACGTATGCTAGCGAAAGAGGGCCCCATAGTGGCACGTAAGTATCCTGAGTATTTTTAAACAATTCCAAATACAACATTAGTAAACTTCACACAAAGTTAAGCACGAGTTAGTCCATTCCACTAGGAGTTCAAGTATTTCACATTAATTTACAGAGTGAACCAGATCGAACCGTCAAACTTCCGGAGATGGCTTCTAGAAAGAAACTGAGGAAGAATAGTCATACCATCATAAGTGCAAAAATGCATTTGACGAACAAAATTATTCTCATAATTCAGATTTTTCAATTTCCATTCACCAAAATTATTCATATTCTTCAGTTTACATTCTAAATTATATTTCAAAGTCACTACTTCGCGTCATTGATACAGAGGTTTGGCATCTGGATCGCATTGCCTCTCTGACTAAATTGTGCACTTAAACACTGCAGCATAGGAACGGAAGACCAATTGCAAATACTATCCCCGCCCCCTGAAAAAAATTAAAAACGATTTTTTGTGTCAATGCACGAAGAAACTGATGCCTCATATCAAAGTTCATATCTCGACGTTTGTGCGAAGTAATCATATTGGCCTGCATATAACAGAAACTTCACAAACTTTTTTTTTTCAGAAAGAAGAACACAAAATTGCTATGAAAGACTTTTGAAACTTATCAGGTTTAATTCAGGTGTAACCTCTCTCTGAATTTTACCGTTCCTTTCATTTTTTCAATCTCGATAGAAGTTTTTTGAGTAATTTTGTTCTTTTCACCGACAATGAAAATTCTGCATTTAATTTCCGTCCCCATAGAAGTCCATGGTGCCGACGACCTGCCTGGTAAAAGCGCCGAAGTAGAGTAGCCGAGTGTGGTAATTGAAAATACAAAGGGACTTCTCAACGCACACAATATTTAATTTTATGAATCTACGTACCGGTTCTCCCGACTTTTTAATAATAATAATAATAATAATAGAATAGAAATGAATTTATTACCGCAAATGAGCTTCCTCTCGGTGGCACAAAAATATATAAGTAATATTAAAATAGAAGGAAAAAATTGTAAACTAGCGATGCTACAGAATGTCACCCACTTTCTCGATATATTTTGTATTATAATCTCGTTAGTAAATGGTAGATTTTAGATATTGCCCACATCCTTTTCCCAACTGCTATTACCTTTCGACCCCTAAAAGTCATTTTTTCACACTTTCCCAATTTTTCGGACCCCTAATAACATAATTGAAATATTAACTTAAGACTATTATAGAAGAGTAAAGTAAGGTCCTACGTGCAACTTTTCATAGAAATCTGGAGCTGTAATTAAGAAAGTTTCGCCGACCTGGATGGCCGAGGGGACTAAGAGCATGTATCGACTCAGCGCTTCGCGCCGACGGGTCGCGGTTCGAGTCCCGCCTTGGGCGATGCTGTTTGTCTCCTGTTTCTCATGCATGTGTTGTCGCGAAGGGCCTCGCGTTCTGCTGACCGCAGATCAGAGGAGCCCAGCCGCAAGAATGTTGCAATTTGGATTATGGTGAAATATGCGTCCCGTCGGGACGTAAAGGGTAACCGACTGTCGGCTGGATGAAGCCCTCGAGGAAAAACAAGAAAATGTCACTTTAGAGTTTCTGAAAATAAACAATTTTTGGTTCATTGTCACACAACACTTTTGAATTTTCGAGAAACTTCATAAGAAATTATTCAAATCTCTTGAGCTTTCTTGGAGCCATTTTTGAGAAAATCTTGTTTTAATATTGCCCTTAATCACTCAACGCGACAACTACTAATAATATAAAAAAATGTATTGCATTAATTATGGAACTAGATTTGAAGAACAAACATTCAATAATATATAGTCGTACGAGGGAGGTCCAAAAAAATGTGGACTTTTGGAATTATCGAAAATTGATAGTTAATAGTGAAATTCAGATTTACACCGCCTTTGAAAGTGTGTTTCACTTCAGTCTTACAAGAAATTAAAAGAAAACATTTGAAGTAATTTTTGAGAAAAGTTTGAAAATGTTCTTCGGGCTTCATTGGCAAAGTTGATTTAATTACTGTCATGAACCTTTAAAAAAATATTAGTAGTTTTGAATAAAATATGGGCAGTATTACAAAGAATATTTTATCAAAAACGGCTTCATTGTTTTTGCACTGAATAAACATGACCGATTTTGCCATTTTGATTCGATTATTAAAAAAAATTCACAAATGTATTTTAAATATGTTAAATCATAAATAAGTACAATATGGCCGTTTTTGATACTTTATTACATTTACAAGTACCACAAATGATTTCCAATGAAGTTTTTCGAAAACTATTATTTTAGTGTGAAAATAAGCTCAAAATTACGGATTATCAGAAATGACATTTTTCTCAAAAGTGGCTCCAAATTTGTCAATAAAACGTCGCATATAGAACCACGTTTCATTCCTCAATGTTATTCCTTAAGTCAAATTTCAATTCTATAGCTTGGGGGCCCAAAAATTGAGTAAGTGTGAAAATATGCTCAACAGGCAGGCAGGCGCCGATAGGCAGGCGCTGGGAGGAGGGGGTGCCCAGAAGCTAGCCAGGAACGAAGAGATGAGAAAAGTAACGAGTGGGAGAAAGTCTGTTTCAGTCTGTATGACCAATAGTTAAAATTTGCTTCGTATTGCGTAATAGTTCATAACGAAAAACATAAAAATATAAAACATTTTCTATGATGTTTAATAATAAAACTACAGTGGTACAATTTAACCTACAAAGTTAATACAAAATTATCTTATGAACCTAAAAAAATTATACCATAAACCAGAAATTTCAATTAAAAAGTATAAAAAAATGAATTATATTTTATGTCAATCGTGGCCAGAATCTAATGTTTAAACATTAACAGATCTGTTAGGCAGTTATGGATATTTCATCATTCTTAAGCAATTTTGTAGAACTGAGCCCAAAATGTTCGGTCGGAAATCTATTTCATAGTAACATTTATATTTTCGTTTAAAACAACGACAGAATCATTAACCTGAGATGATTGATTAATCAGCGAGATTATAGCAATAAACGTTCCTTTCTAGGAGCAATACTCCATACGAGGTTTGCGAAAGTTAATCTTTAATATTCTTTTTGTGTTGCATTCTATTCGGCTCAACTGTCTCTTCTAACGAGTAGCACTTGGTTTCCGATGCGCAGAGCGGTACTTGTGGTGGCGCATGGTTTTCGCGCTGCTGCCCTACACCACGCCCACGTTGCGCGGCTACGAGCGCCACTTCCACCAGCAGCTCCTGGGGCCCAGGCCCCGCTCCCCGAGGTGAGCACCGCAAGTGAGCATTCGCCGTTGCAGCACACATTTCCATTTCGGCTTTACATTGCTGCGCTTCGTATATTGCTTCTTTAGACAGCAACGAGCTAGAATATACTACATAGAGTGGCTAAAGCATCCCCATCTTTGAAGCGAATTGAAGCGATGTTTATTGCAGTAAAAGCAGCGCCCTCTGGGAAATAACGTATTCTATACTGTAATTTATGCAACTCTGCCCCTGGCAGGTCTCAGCTGTTCACGGTTTTATCCAGTTGGGAGCTTCACCGTCACAATAGTGACGTCACTATGGTGACGTTTCAGCTTTCGAATGGAGAAAACTGTGAACAGCTGATGGGCTACGCGGGCAACTTTTCTTGAACGGTGGATTAAAGAAATGATGGTAGAGTGGGGATATTAGTTACGAAATCGCAAAGCCAATCTTTGGAGAATCAGTCATGCCTTCGCAACTTTCTCAATAATTTGCGTTCTAATTTTCTCAGGAGTTCGAGGTATTTCCTGTGATGAATCTTCACCTGCTTTGGTCATTTATTTAATTTTTTTGCAGAAAATCACGGTCAGAAGTTCTCATCTTCAACGGAAAATAGTTTCTATTTCGCGCCAGTGAACATGTGTTTGTAATGTTGTCATCAGTGCACGCTGCGAACTTGTCTTCAACTATTTATTGTGTCAGAGAGGGGGAAGAAACGTCATCGTACAAGAAAAGTTGAGAAAATTGTTTACTTCCGTTTGAAAAACAAAAGTTATGTCAATATTTCTAAAATTACATACGATAGTACAAGAAAACGAAATATGTTATTTGCCCCCATCATCTGCAACAATATGGCGCAAATGGCATCTCGATACCTCAAACCATTGTCAAGGTATTTGCTGTGGCCGACTTAGGTGGTCCATCCTGTACACAATACTATGGTGTTTCAACATTCGTGAAGCCTGATTTTGTTAAAATATATAATTTACTGGCACAACCCAGCAGACGTCCTGCTCTATTTCTCGATTACTTTGACTCTGTGTCTGTCTGTCTCCCTCTCCCCCTCTCGCTCTCTCCCTCCCTCCCTCCCTCTCTCTCTCTCTCTCTCTCTCTCTTCCTCTATCCCGTACCGCCCTTGCCCTGTGCTCTTCGCCGTCGCTTCGCGTCACACCGCAACGCCTAACAACATAAAGCGCAGGTAGTTTGGGAATTACATTTAAATGAAGCGCCATTTCAGCTCCAGAACCATGTAGTGGAATTACAAAAAAATTAACAGCATAAAATCATGACAAAGCACGTAGATATTCCACGTTTTATGGCTATCGGTCAAACGGTGCCAGAGTTCATCGATCTCGAACATAACATCCATTATTACTTTCTCGCTACGATGCAGAAAGAAAGTTATGTAAAGCTGCGTGAAAAAAACGACAATTTTCAGCAGAACAAATCTTATCACAGGACTCTAGTAACGAAAAAATGGATAAATTCAGTTGCTTCATTTACAAAAAAAATCTATAAAACGTGGGGTAGCCAGAATCCATGTTTTGAGGGTCCTTGAAAGCGAAAAGTCGAATGATGGCAAAACCTCTGTCCATCCGTCCGTCTGTCCATCGGTCCGTGAAAAACGCTAGTGGCTAAACCGTACAGCCGATTTTCTCCAAAATTGATATTCCCCGATTGATCTGGCTGATGTCGCGGCTCCTTGAATTTGGAACTGATATTTTCATTTTGGGGGATTCTTTACAAGAAGCTGGTCGGACATTTTCAAAATTTAAAAGCAAATTGCTGCAACGTTTTATTAAACTTTGTTATTGCATAGTGTGAATGGACTTTAAGAGAAAACTGTAGGTCTCATGTTCGTTGAAAATGTGATTTTTCAAAAATTAATTTTTTTTACAGAGTCTTCCTACGACTAAAATATTAAAGATAGAGGTTTTTCCCTGAAGGAAATCTGTTTCTTAAAGATAGATTTTAAAATAAAGTCATGTACTATTTTTCCAATTTGAGTACTTTTCGCGTAATTTTGCGTGAAAATACGGGCAAGAAAGTACGTTCTGTTTAAGCATCACTAGTTATTTATAGAGATTGCATTGTTGTTCGAAAGTATTTTATCAGTTCTTTTTTAGCACTGTTCGTGCAACCATTTTGTGTGTTTTGTTCAAAAGCGTTTTTGCTGCTGCAGATCACTAGTATATAATACTAATTTGTATTGCTCAGAAGTGAAGGAAAACTATTTAGCCCTCGCCCGCGAGGTCTCTATGATTTTGTTAGGTACTCACGAACTCTGATTAATTCAAAATCCTCTGAATTATTAATGTTCAATGCGAGGAGAAATTGAAACAAAACTAGGATGGCTCTGGCCACTTGAAAGATGTCAATAGTTTCATTAGGTGCCCAAGACGTCGGGAAAATCCAAAAAACTACGAAAAAGTTTCGAAAAATTAAAATATTAGATTGTGCTATTTAGTGTATTCTCATGCTCACCATATCGACCGAATTCTAATACACAGTGCTTCGCTGCTTACGATACAGCTGACGTCTGGCTCAGCAAGTCTCCGTGGAAGAGGGCACCTCCCATAAAATATTTGCTATTCATATGTTGCGTTACAGAATAGCGATTTTTTTATATTCTTGGTAGAGAACTCATGTAGTATTGTATATTGCACAATTTCAATGCAGTGTTCGTGAAGACTGATTCTGTTAAATATTAAATTTATTTTATTATTTCATTTGTTATACTTCAGCAGTGCTCTGCAACGTTTAGGAAAACCATTCTGTGAGGTTTTATTCAGGAGCATTTTTGCTGTTGCATGCGACTAGTATTGCCTATTTTGTTTCAGGTCGCGGGTGTGCACGTCTTTTGTTAAAGATTTATTGCCCGCACCAGTGAGTTATGCAATGGGGCACAAATATCCTCTTGATGACGTAGTTACAATGGTACGTATTTAGACTCACACAGATAAGACATTGTTTTAAGGCAATATTTTCAAAACAGGTTCACATATATCACTAACACAACATACCTTTCGTTTATTGTTTTTAAAAATCGGAAGAAAACTCATTTAAAAAATTTAGAACTATTTTAAACTTACTGTTCTTTGTTCTAAACGAGTGGTGCAGCAACATAGCATATTTTGTACATCTGCAAGTTGTATCGGTTATGTAAAATGATAATGAAATGAATGTAAAGGTAATATTTTAGCAATCATGTGTTATCTTGAAACTTTCTTAGGAAAACGCTGTTAGGCCAAAAAGTATTTTGGTATTAAATGTGTTGGAAAATATGCGTTGTGAAGACTCAAGGGTATTTATGTTAATCACATGTAAGTTGAAGGCCGAGTGAGCCAATTGTAAATCGTAATTAATTTGAGGTAGAGAGTTTTATATAAGACCGAATAAATAATGCAAGTACATAACTTGCTGTATTATACGAAAGTAAGTCAATAAACATCAGAACTTTCGTTCTAATCGTTTGTTGACTGTACCTGTGACCCGCCTTAAAGCTAAATGCACCGAAAAATACTTGTAGGAAAATTCAATAGATCGCAGCACTATCACAGAGGTAATATTACTTTACGATAACGTGCCCTAGAAACAAGGTCGATTTTCGGCTCTGTTAAAACGGCATTTGACCGCCTTTTTAATAATGAAAATTTACCTTCAACGAAAATCTTTTCCAAAAATCTAGCAAAAACGCGAATTTGAAATTAAGTTTCTCACAATTCCAAGAACAACAATTTTAACAAAATTGGCCTGTACTACGCGCGATGCGACATGCTTCCTGAATCCACGCGTGACAATCATGAAAATCGACGCAAATAGGAGCGTTCCACGTAAAGTGAAATTTCAAAAAACCTCCCTCCCCCCACTCTCATTCTGCACCGTTGCGTTCACGCCACCCGCCCATTATGTGGCTCTCTCTGTCAGCGCGTTCGCACGCCGGTCCCCCCTCCCCCCAAGGCCCGCGTCGTGCGGCCAGGACCCGAGGAGGAGCGGTACTTGACGGGACTCGCAAGCCACACACTCGTTTTATGCGTTCGTCACTTGCACTTCATCTATTTTTCCGCCGGATATCAAACTAGAGATTCTATACTTACTATTTCACAGACCGAGGTAAACGGTTTACATATTCTCCCTCTTCCTTCGATACCATTTTTAAACACATTTTTGACTGCATTACTCAAAATATTAATTTCCGATTACTTTACTATTTTTTAAAAGGAAATAATTGTGTAATTATCATGCATTATTCCGTCTCCTCCAAATCTTAGTTTAGATCATATTGTAGCTTCCTGTCCTTCTGTTATCACCCCTTGCGTCTAGATCTTCGCTTGTCAAAATACCGTAAAAAATGAACGGAGTATACGCACGGAGACTCTGTTTTCCTACCAACTCGATTGTTGATTCTAAACGACGAGTTATCTGCTTTAAAGAGTTCATCTGGTGAATCCCTTCTCCAAGTAACAATATCCTAAGCTAATTTTGTAAAAATGTTTTCGTCACTCTTCGGACAAATTTTAAAAATTCATTATCTTTATGGGTCCGGGTAACGTCGCATCGAAGGCTTGTTTTGCACACTGTTTCGACATTCTTGTCGTGGTCTTCCTCAGGCTAGTTTTATTGCCCATACTAAGAATGGTATGGCACATCGTAAGCACCACGACAGATGCGCTCGAACTCCAGCAACAATCTTCGACGCGGCGTCACCTGAGAAGTCCAAGATCAATGCACATGACTCTGGCCCGAGGAAGCTACGAACGTCAAATTTTTAAAAATGTGGTAAAATAGCGGTCCTGGCAGCTGCTCATCTGACAACGCGCAGCCAGGATAAGATAGTATCGAATCATGGACTCTATCCCAGCTTACTTGGTAAGTTATCTTTGATATAAAATTGAATTTGTTATACTTGTATAAATTTGAAGGATAAATCATCTCCTGTGATCTTTCATCGCAGACTACGTAAATGATAAAGGATAAATGATGCAATTGGATAACTCCTAGATGTTTGTCTTGCATTTTGCCCAGCGTGTTTTCCTTCCATTTTACTTTGTTTTTAAAAAGATTTTTTTTAAAAAAAGACTCGATTGCGAGGCAGAGGAATGCGCTCAACTGTTCTGAAAGCTGCCCTCCCTCCCCGCCTAACCTCTGGCAACTACTAACTGTTCCACAAATAATTAACGCCTAGTTATCCCATAGGCAGAATTAAAACATCATATAGAGAATAAGAGAAAACCAACGACGCAATAAGTGGATGTCCATCAAATGTGATTAATTGTATCCTTCACATATGGCCTTTTCTTACCGGGAGACTTAAAGGCCCCACAGGCTTCAATCCTTCTTTTTTCAATGAAAGTCACAGTTCGAAATCAAATACTTCAGTATAGTTTACTACCCCCGAAAAATTCTGCTGTATATGCAGCGTGTGTTGAAGAAACTCCCAATTATTTTTTTGTCACTATTCTTAATACACCGAGACGTATATATTTCCTAGGCTTTAACCTGTGTATTGTTTGTGCCTTTCTAACGAACAGAACCCATACGTTCCACAAAAGTCACAAAAAATAATAAAATGAATACCGCTTACAACTTTTGTTACGAACAAGAACACATCAACATTCAATCATGGAGTTCAAGTGTCTTCTCCGAACAAAGAAACATTCTATATTAGAGAAGTGATATTGAAACTCATACAATTGTTGTTAAACATATATACTATTTCCTTTCGACTGCTCGCGATAGGCGCAAATTGCAAACACGTCGGTATATGTCTGTTTAATCCTAATGCTGAATACTGTCACATCTTCGGCAATTCTTTCGTTCTACCTTCGTATGTAACGACAGATGACAGTAATATTTAAATTATGTGGTTTATTAAGTTTTGGACAATCATATTCTATTTGATGCAATGTAATTTGAACTTTTCCTCATATTTCAAGAGAGATTATTGTCAAATTTCCCCCGCTTGCGAAAGATGAGGCGTCAAAAATCGTTACACTAGTGTGAACACTTTTCAGGCTTTCAACGTCAAAAGTAATTTGTTGAGACCGCAAAGTGTGAATTTGGCTTTTAGATTACTATATCAGGTACTAAAAACTATATCAGCTACTATATCAGGTACTAAAAACTTCGATTTATAGAGGAATATACTGCACTGTAATTCAAGTACAAAATGGTCAGTGAATTGAGTGTTTGTAAACATTTCTTTCAATAATAGTGCACCACTCTTCAGTGCAAGAAGTTGCAGAAACAACCACTCATTTTTCATAATTTACTTTTTTAATGTCACAAACATCATGTACTAACTTTTAGAATTACGTTGGTCAGTCACAAAAGCTTTGTGTTATCTCTTTTTATCTGCCTGTTACCCTGTACAACAGAGATTGTGAAAGTATTGCATGTCTGTCCTAGCGACTCCGATCTCACAGTCACACCTTAATTTCGGTGCTTTTGAATAAATGTGAATAGAAATAATAATAATAATAATAATAATAATAATAATAATAATAATAATGATAATAATAATAATAATAAAAACAAAAATTACACTATAGATAACTGCTGCTACATGCATAAAAAGAACCAAGAAATTCAAAATTATAATTTACTTTTAGTTTACGAGATAAAACTTTTCTCAATGTTACCAGTAATTGCAGCTCGCGTCATGAAAATTCAAGTCTCCCCCCTTGTCACCTACGTAGATTTGGCGAGCTTCACCGGAACAAGGCCTTCACCAGTGTAGAGCTCGTTCGCTCGCTTGCTCGAGAGCGCGGTAGTCACAAGACCATCTCGGAAACCGCCTTCGGCGCAGCGCAGCCGATGATAACTTGTCGAGCAACCTTCCCAGATTCCCTCACTTGCCTCGTTTCACCGAGTGGAAGGACGGGAATGTTCTGTGTGTCTGTCGCGTCTGTGTGTCTGTCGCGTCGTTGTATCTGTCGGACTGTGTGATCTACTCGGTCTGTGCTTGGTCTGTCAGGATCGGTGTTGTCTGGGCTGTATGCCGTCGGTCTGTGTGTCTGTCGGTCTGTTGTCTGTCGGTCTGTGTGTCTGTCGGTCTGTGTGTCTGTCGGTCTCTGTGTGTTCGTATCTGTGTATGTCCTGGTGTGTCTGTCGGTCTGTGGTGTCTGTCGGACTGTGTGTCTGTCGGACTGTGTGCGCGTGTCTTGTTGTTCTGTATTGTGTGTGGATGAGAATTGTGGTGTCTGTTCGGGATGGAATGTTCGGTAGGCTTATACTGGCGCAAGAAATATCACAAATTTGAGTTAACATTTAAAAGTCCAGAATGTCAATAAGTAGAAATGTACGTTAATTTTTCTACTGTTTTTATTTAGTTCGGTTTTGGTGTCTACATTTCTTTGAACATCTATTGGTCTTTCGAGTTACGATTTACAATAACATGTTTCTGAAAGGCATTTCCACTCACACTAATCTAAAAGGTTCATTTATTACAGAGCTTTGATGTCTGGAGATTAGTCTCGTGAATGCAGAGCATGTTAAATTCAAGGAAATGGGAGTCTTCTTGCCAATCAGGATTCTTGTTAGGCCAATCATGATCCTTGTTGGGCCAACCAATGTCCTTTTTAAGCCAACCAAAATCATTGCTCAGACAACCATGATCATTGTTAAACCAAGCCTGATCCTTCTTGAGCCAAACAATATGTTAGTTGAGCCAACAAATACCTTTGTTGAGCCAACCAATATCTTTGTTGAGCCAAACAATAACCATTTTGAGCCAAACAATATCCTTTTTTAACAAACCAATATCCTTGTTAAGCCATCCTATATTCTTGTTAAGCCAAATATGATCGTCCTTGAGCCAACCATAATCCTTTTTAATACAACCAATGCCCTTGTTGGCCAACCATAATCCTATTTAGACAACCAATATCCTTGTTGAGCAAACCTAAATCCATGTTTAGCCAACCAAAATCTTGTTGAGCCAACCACATTCCTTGTTGAGCTAACTAATATCCTTTTTGAGCCAACCAATATCCTTGTTAAGCTAACCATCATCCTTGACAAGCTAACTATGACCCTAGTTGAGCCAACTATGATCTATGTTAAGCCAATCAGTATCCTTGTTCAGCCAACCAAACTCTACTTACGCCAACCAATATCATTGTTGAACCAACAATGATCCTTGTTAAGCCTGCCGAGATCCTTGTAAGCCAACTATGATACTTGTTAAGCTAACCATAATCCATAAATGGAAGATCAACCCAGCAATCGACCAAGTGAGAGATCCACCCAGCAAGTCGACCAAGTGAGAGATCGACCCAGCAAGTCGATCAAGTGAAGGATCGACTCAGCAAGTCAATTAAGTGGGACATCGACTCAACAAGTCAATCAAGTGAGTGATAGACCCAGCAAGTCGATCAAGTGAGGGATGAACCCAGCAAGTCGCTCAAGCGAGGGAAGGACCCAGCAAGTCGATCAAGTGAAGGATGGACCCAGCAAAACGATCAAGTGGGGAATCGGCCTAGCAAGTAGATCAAGTGGGGGATCGACCAAGCAAGTCAATCAAGTGAGTGATCGACCCAGCTAGTCGATCAAGTGGGTGATCGACCCAGCAAGTCTATCAAGTGCGTGATCGACTCAGCAACTCGATCAACTGGGTGATCGACCCAGCAAAACGAACAAGTAAAGGATCGACCCAGCAAGTCGATTAGTGAGGGATCGTACCAGCAAAACGAACAAGTGAGAAATCAACCACCAAGTCAATCAAGTGGGGAATCGACCCAGCAAATCGATCAAGTGGGTGATCGACACAGCAAGTTGATCAAGTGGGTGATGGACCCAGCAAGTCGATCAAGTGGGGGATCGACCCAGCAAGTCGTTCAAGTGGAGGATCGCCCCAGCAAGTCAGGCAAGTGGGTGATCGGTCCAGCAAGTTGATCAAGTGGGTGATCGACCCAGCAAGTCGATACACTGGGTGATCGACCCAGCAAGTCGATCAAGTGGGGGATCGACCCTGCAATACGAAAAAAGTGAGAAATCTACCAGAAAGTCAATCAAAAGGGGGATCGACCCAGCAAATCGATCAAGTGGGTGATCGACCCAGCAAGTCAGTCAAGTGGGTGATCGACCCAGCAAATCGATCAAGTGGGTGGTAGACCCAGCAAGTCGTTCAAGTGAGGAATCGACCCAGCAAGTCGATCATGTGGGTGATCGACCCAACAAGTCGATCAAGTGAAGAATCGACACAGCAAGTCGTTCAAGTGGAGGATCGACCCAGCAAGTCGATCAAATGGGTGATCGACCTAGCAAGTCGATTAAATGAGGAATCAACCAGCAAGTCGATCAAGTGGTCGATCGACCCATCAAGTGTATCAAATGGGTGTTTGACCCAGCAATTCGATCAAGTAGGGGATTGACATAGCAAGTCGATCAAGTGGGTGATCGACCAAACAAGTCGATCATGTGGGTGATCGATCCAGCAAGGCGATCAAGTGAAGGATAGACCCAGCAAGTAGATCAAGTGAGGGGTAGACCCAGAATGTCGATGAAGTGGGTGATCGACCCAGCAAGTTGATCAAGTGGGTGATCGAGCCAGCAAGTCGATCAAGTGGGAGATCGACCCAGCAGGTCGATCATGTGGGAGATCGTCCAGCAAGTTGATGAAGTAGGGGATTGGCTCAGATAATCGATCAAGTGGGGGATCGGCCCAAAAAGTCGATCAAGTGAGGGATTGACCCAGCAAGTGGATTAAGTGGGTGATCGACCCAGCAAGTCGGTCAAGTGATGTATCGACCTAGCAAGTCGATCATGTGAGGGATAACCAGAAAGTCGATCAAGGGATCGACCCAGCAAGTTGATCAAGTGAGGGATCAATCCAGCAAGTTGATTAAGTGATGGATGAACCGAGCAAGTCGATCAAGTGAGGGATCGACCCAGCAACTCGATCGAGTGAGGGATCGACTCAGCAAGTCGATCAAGTGAGGGATCGACCCAGCAAGTCGATCAACTGACAGATCCGTCCAACAAATCGATCAACTGTCTGATCCGTCCAACAAGTCGATCTGACTACCCTGGTATCATAAGTATTTAGACTATTTACACAATTTAGACTATGTAGACTCTTTAGACTATGTAGACTCTTTAGACTATGTAGACTCTTTAGACTCTTTAGACTCTTTAGACTCTTTAGACTATGTAGACTCTTTAGACTATGTAGACTCTTTAGACTATGTAGACTCTTTAGAC
>BOPP01000285.1:388768-407312 GCA_017312745.1 Gryllus bimaculatus
ATCTAAAGAGTCTAAAGAGTTAAGAGTCTAACGAGTCCTAAGAGTCTAAAGGAGTCCTAAAGAGTCAAAGAGTCAAAGAGTCTAAAGAGTCTAAAGAGTCAAGGGAGTCTAAAGAGTCCTAAAGAGTCTAAAGAGTCTAAAGAGTCTAAAGAGTCTAAAAGAGTCTAAAGAGTCTAAAGAGTCTAAAGAGTCCTAAAGATCCTAAAGAGTCCTAAAGAGTCTAAAGAGTCTAAAGAGTCTAAAGAGTCTAAAGAGTCTAAGAGTCTAAAGAGTCTAAAGAGTTCTAAAAGAGTCTAAAGAGTCTAAAGAGTCTAAAGAGCTATAAGAGTCTAAAGAAGTCTAAAGACAGTTAAAAGAGTCCTAAGAGTCTAAAGAGTCCTAAAGAGTCTAAGAGTGCTAAAGAGTCTAAAAGAGTCTAAAGAGTCTAAAGAGTCTAAGAGTCTTAAAGAGTCTAAAGAAGTCTAAAGAGTCTAAAGAGTCTAAAGAGTCTAAAGAGTCTAAAGAGTCTAAAAGAGTCTAAAGCGTCTAAAGAGTCAAAGATCTAAAGAGTCAAGAGTCTAAAGAGTCTACAGAGTCTAAAGAGTCTAAAGAGTCTAAAGAGTCTAAAGAGTCTAAAGAGTCTAAAGAGTCTAAAGAGTCTAAAGAGTCTAAAGAGGTCTAAGAGTCTAAAGAGTCTAAGAGTCTAAAAGAGTCTAAAGAGTCTAAAGAGTCTAATAAGAGTCTAAAGCAGTCTAAAGAGTCTAAAGAGTCTAAGAGTCTAAAGAGTCCCTAAAGAGTCTAAAGAGTCTATAAAGAGTCAAAGAGTCTAAAGAGTCTCTCTAAAGAGTCTAAAGAGTCTAAAGAGTCTAAAGAGTCTAAAAGAGTCTAAAGAGTCTTAAAGAGTCTAAAGAGTCTAAGAGTCTAAAGAGTCTAAAGAGTCTAAAAGAGTCTAAAGAGTCAAAGAGTCTAAGATCTTAGAGTTCTAAGAGTCTAAAAGAGGTCTAAAAGAGTCTAAAGAGTCTAAAGAGTCTTAAAGAGTCATAAAGTAGTCTTAAAGAGTCTAAAGAGTCTAAAGAGTCTAAAGAGTCTAAAGAGTCTAAAGAGTTCTAAAGAGGTCTTAAAGGTCTAAAGAGTCTAAGGTCTAAATGAGTCTAAAGAGTCTAAAGAGTCTAAAGAGTCTTTACTTATTTTGGTGCTGCCACGTGGTGGCTACAAATTGTATTAGTGTCGGGACATTTAGCCTTAAAGATGGCATCGTTCACTTCAAGTTTCAGCGACATCACCTAATTTTTAATTAATTTGTTGCAACGTAAACTGTACCGCACGACCTCCCGTTTGCACAAAAATAGGCTTTCGTAATCCGCATTTTGTGATCTGAATGTGTTCCAAAAGCTGAAATCTTTAGAAGACTTTCCGCCTAGTGTGGGTGCAATATGTTTCCTTAGCACAGAGATTGTCAGTAGACTGAAGCATTCCAAAGCCGTCAAAGAGAATGAGAAACGCAAGATGTTCAACCTCATCCACCACTGATCCTAATGTTGAGGAGGTCCATACCGTGATTCTGAATAACCGATGAGTGATTATTAATGAAGAGGCAAACCATATGCATATTATTGAGGTTCTGCAAATGAGTTCGCGGAGATGGAGTGTGAAAAGACAACGCGCATCCAGATACTGCCGCTCAAACTCTTCAAAATATGCAATTTGAAATGTCAGAGCGTCCGGGATACAGGTCCGATTTTGCCACGTCAAATTACCATCTGTCTGGACTGCTTCAAGATACTTCGAGACGTCAAACATTTTCCTCTGACCTCAGGGTCAGGAAACAGTGAATAAAGTGAGGAAGCAGGGCTTCCTGCTCAATTGAAAATCTATTCTTTTTTTCTGAGAGAATCGGAAAGCATGGTGTCTATTGAAAATGGATTCACAGTACAGTTTGTTGTGTTGTTATAAACTCTTAGAACAGATACTTATTGACCTACGTTCGTATTATTATAATTTTGATAATTGTCACTGATAATGTGCTAGGTTGTAGCGCCACTAGTTAATAGGGACTAAGAGAGGCTTCTTTTGGATTGAATTGTGAGTGATTGGTTAATGAACAATCGATCGCAAAGCTGTTGTTGTAAATAAACTGTTACAGAATATCTGGATATATACTGCACGGTGCGAGAATAAAATTTGTGTAACTCGGCTGTTCTCTTAGAACACTTAAGACGCAATAAGATGTCTACAAGCAGCTAGCGAATAGGCAAACAAAAAGAAATAGTCTAGTAAGAATCGATGACAGATAAGTATTTCCAGCAGTAATTTCATAGACAATGTTAACTGACGATAGGGATGCTTATGCTGGTTAATTAGTTTGAGATCTCCGTAATGTTAAGTGGTGTAAAGTTAAGCTAAGGCAGTTCTTGGAAGTTGGAGCGATCGCACGACACGGGTCGTGGTGATCGCTCTTACCTAGGTAAAGGGATCTCGGGTTACGACCTGGAGGTGCAGCTGGCCCGCAAGTGCTGTGAGGGAGGAAGCAAAGCCCATAACGTGCGGAGGGGGAGGGAGTGCAGGGAGTGGAGGGACTGGCGGCGGTGGCTCCGGCGATGGCGCTGAGGAAGGCGACAGTGGTGAAGACGGCGGTGACAGCTGCGATGGTTCGGAGACGGCGAAGGCGGAGAAGTCGGAGGCTGCCGAGACTCCAGAGGAGGCGGTGACGGCGGAGACGGAAGTGAAGGCGGAGAACCCGGTTACGGCGGAGACGCCGTAGATGGCGGTGACGGTAGAGACGGTGCTTGAATGTGATTTTCAGACACATATATTGGCTTGTTTATTATGTGTTTTCATTCACAGAAAGAGTATAAAGATGCAATTTGTTTTAAAAGTTATTTGAAGAGGCAAGAACCAGCCTAAATAAAATGAAGGTAGACAACTTTGATATAGGAATTTCTCCAGAATAGTTTAATTCATTTTATTAATTTTGTTTCGAAACTTAGAAGAAAGGGTTTTATTTTCTCCTGAACACCTACGTCGTATGGCACGCCCACTTATTTAAATCACCGCCGACCACAGAGACGCCACCCACAGTGCTTGTGCACAGAATAGCCAACTAACATCAGTGCATGTGCGCGGAAAACCAGCTTTGTGTGGGCGAACGTCAGTGACGCTCCACAAGAGTCAAGGCAGACCTTCAACACCAGATCATTAGTTATCATTAGTGAGATTCAAGACCCTGGCTCAAAGTCATTTTAAATTTAGTATATATGTTTTGTGTTAGTGTATTGTTATTTTATTTGTTTAATTTTCTACTTCTTATTTTTTGTTTCTTTTTTTAAGTTTTTTATTTTGAGACTATTAACCAATGTAAATATTTAAAATTATATAGTAGAAATAAGTATATAACTAAGTATTGATTGTAAGTATAGTATATAAGGTTAGTTTAGTAAGCACTCGCCACATACGAGACTGTAACCCATTCACCAACCAAATAAATAAATAAAATTACGAGCTACAAAGTGACATTGTACAGAAATTACTTAATATTCACTATCCATTAAAATCAGGGAAACGCTAGCAAAGAAACGGCCCATCCCATTCAAATATAAATTATATTGTTAATTTTAGAAGGTATACAGCTACAATAAAGATAATTGTTTTCAAAAATTTTGAACTTTCAATGCTTACGACAGTTGACGCTGGCGCACTTCGATTTCAGACATAGAACTCCTAAATACTAGAGCATTTATTGAGACAAACCATCAAACCTTTATTGAGGAGATATAGTTTTCAGCATGTCAGAAACCGTTCAAACGATTAGACTGGTATTCACTACATAAAAAGCTGAAATCACCATTCACTGAGAAGAAAGCTAGAGCTTTTTGAGCACTAGTCTAAAATATTTCTCAAAATTTTCATAAATAAGTATTTTATTATGAACCTGTTCTGAGAGAAACTATATAAACACAATGCATATTGACGCATTATACCAAGCAGATTTATTACATGTAAAATATAAGTAGTCCATTTTTAAAAATCCCATGAATTGTTTAGGCACGAGAGTTGTACAGAACTGACAGACGGGCGTTTTGAAAAATAAACAATGTTTCTGAATCAGGAGGCCTCAAAACGTGTATTTCAATGTTCAATTAGAATTTCTAAGCAGTTCAGCCTAATTTTGCAAACTTTTTTATTTCCAAATTGATATTTCGTATGCTTCTTTTGCTACGGTCTTTCGTTGCAATGCAACACTGGAACGGCGCGACATGACAACTTGAAATTCTCAGAAGAACGCCTTTCTGAGTGTAGGGGGAACGAAGTAGGGCAATGTAAACATTGTATCGATGTATTACCTTCAAGTGAATTAATTTTTGGCGTCTAATCGCAACTATGGGTAATGAATTCTACAAGTGTATCTGAAACCTGTTAATTTAGACAGAAATTGAGATATCGTAATATTACGGAACCAATACTGATGCGAGAAAGTATGTGCTGATGTAGCACCAGGTTTAAAATAACATGAGATCGCAGATCAACTAAGACTGTGAACTCCTTCCACTTAACCGTATGTGGATGCATTATACACCATTACACTTAATATAAAAATAAGTGGTGATACAACGGTATATACTTTTTCGTATTATATGTAACGTATTTCTGAAACTTTTGAGTGTTCAACACAAATCAGATCTGCGACATTTTTCAACGTTCATTGCTTCATCTGAAAAAAAATAAAGAAACACTTTTGAACCATCAGTGGGAAAATCATCAATTTCCTTCACTTGAAGCAAAAATTACTCAAAAAATATTATTTCTAATAATTGTACATGACCTTTTGGCGCAGCATTTCAGAACTTTCTCTAAACAACGTACCACATTACTATGTATATACGTACGTATACATGGAAGTAAAAAAGGGTTTCCCTCTTCTTTCAGGTGGAAGAGATTCTGAGTGACATTCGCAAGAGCTTCCAAACACTGGTTCGTGACGCCCAATGGATGGATAGAGAAACACAAGACGCCACCATCGACAAGATGTTTGCCGTCACAAGTTTCATTGGTTATCCAGAGTGGGTGAAACACCCTGAAGTATTGGATCACCGATACGAAGGAGTGAGTGCCTTTAGATTTAAAAAAATACAATTAGATTTAGGCAATTTCTTTTCGACCTTTTCCTTATAATTGTGGCGTTTTCTTGAGTGAGATATTAGAACGGAGGGTATTTCAAAAAATGCAACAAAAAATGTAAAAATTATTAGTACTAGTTCATAAATTGATGTAGATACATGTTTATGATGTATTTATTCTTTTTACTGCAGAATGTATGGTTTAACAGGAAATATTTCAGTTTATTTTTGAATATGTGTATTGAGTTTAAGCTTGTAAATTCGCTGGGGAGAGTTGTTATATAGGTAATACCTTCTACAAGGATAATTTTTGAAAGAGTAAAGTGGCTTGCAGAACTCTTGTTTTTGAGGGTCATTGTTCTCAATATTCGTTTTTGGGTGATAAAAGTGTCAATAATTTCTGGAGAATTTCCCCATAATATTATTCCGTATTTTAGGTGCGAGTAAACATTTGCAGAGTACACCATTCGTATGTTATCCAAGTTAGAATGTGACTTAAGGATGTATGTGGCATAACATGACTTGGTAAGCTTGTTGTTTAGATCTGTGATATGGTACTTCCATTTTAAATCATCTTGAATAGTCAATCCACGGAAGGTTTTTTGGTGCTATTTTTACAGGCATGAATTTTATCATCAATTGTGCTGGGGGCTTTTCTTTAGAGAGTTGATTCCGAAGGTTTAGGGACACAATTTTACTGATGTTTTTACAGATGAATTTATTTTCCTAGAACCATTTTACTAGTGCCTCTAGGACTCTTCTTTTTGTAGAATTTGTTGGGTATTTGTTTTAATAATAATGTTTGTGTCATCAGAAAATAGAACCATTTTGCTCTTTTGGAGGGTCAGGGGCATGTACTATAATAGAAATAGTATAGGGCCTAAGATTGATCCTTGTGGCACTCCATAATTTATCATTCTAGATTGGGAAAATGGGTAGACATATTTTTATCTCTAACATGCTTGATTGGAACTACTTGACAACGATTTGAAAAGTAAGATTGATGAGCAATGCTTCTAATGCCCAAAGTTTCAAGTTTGGATAACAGTATGTGATGGTCAAAAATGTCAAATGCTTTTAATAAATCTCAAAAGAAAGCGATGGGGATTTCTTTCTGATCTAGAGCAACAAGAATGTCATTTAGAAAAGTGAAGATAACTGTTGCTGTAGATTTGCAATTTCCAAATCCATGTTGGGCCTCTGGCGATATGTTATTTGAATTGAGGACATTTTTGAATCTGGCATTAAAAATATTTTCTAGAATTTTTGGGAATCCAGATAGTAAGGATATTGGTCTGAAATTCACGAAATCGTGAGTGTTGCCTTTTTTCAATAGTTGCTTAACTCTTGCTTTATTGAGAATTTTTGGGAAAATACCTCTCATTAAGGAGTGGTTGCAAACATGAGTGATCGGTTCTTCATGTTTGTTACAGTATGTTTAGTGAGGGTGTGAGGGATATTATCCACTCCTGTAGATAATTTGTTTTCATTTGACTTAAAATTTTTTGTATTCCTGCAGGTGATATTTCGCAGATGTAAATGGAGTTTACATTTGTTGATGTTTGAATATTTGACTGCATATTTATATTATTTAGAGAGTTGAAGTGAACTAATTTTTCTTCAATTTCTGAGAAATGACTATTAAATGTGTTTGCTACTGCTAGTGGTGTTGTGGTGCGTTATCGTTGGCATTTTTCATGAAATAATTATAAACGTTGTCATTGCCAACAATAGTATTTAATATAAGAGCAGCTTTCGATGGCTTAGCCATCATCATCAGTTGTCTGCTGAGTGGAAGCCACAAAAGACTACGGTAGTATAGTATCTTTTTTTTACCCTGTAACCATAACTATTGTAGGAAAATGAGTCAAATCAATTTTAAACTAAATAAAATTTCCTACACCTTTTGCATTAATCATTTCTTTAGAAAGCAATTATCAAGCAAGCTATAGCTTTTGAAAAAACGCATTTTTTATTTCTCCAAAATGTGTGTAAAACAATACTAATGTTTATGATATTGTAAATGCCTTATAATACATATAATAATTATTAGATGCACTACAATTATTATGCACTACATACCCCAAAGAAGAAGGTTTTATGTTCCTTTTTCAGGTAATTCTCCTTTTTCAGTACTTGGTGACTGATAACATAAAAGAATAATGTATTCATATAGTAGTACGAGTATAACGAATAAAACAATAAAATAAATTGAAATATTTTTCATGATGTGATAAAAAAATATCATGAGCTTGAAAAATACACTGTTAAGTAATTGGTAGATTACATTATATGATGGAGACTTGATTCACTAAAAAGCATGTGGTGTAGTAAAGTACCAAACCTAAATGTATTAATTTGTTCTGTATTGCTTAAACTGTAGAGTAAGATTGCAAGGCCGGAATTGCAAGGACTTAATTTACAATCACGGAAACATTTGTTGAATGTATTACTACTAATTTGTCAGTTATTTCTATTATTATTTTCTTCTGTTTCTAAATTGTTTTGTTTCGTGAGTAGTTGCAGATGGATTCTAAGAAATATTTAATGAATTACGTGAATGTGAAGTCTTTCACCGTGAAGCAAATAATAGATTCATTGGGAGTCAATGATTCCAAGGAGCCTCCTGATCTGTAAGTTTCATTCGATCCCCTAGACATAATAAGCAACAACCGCACAAATAAACAATTGATTTCAAAATAAATACGTTCTCTGTTGCAGATGGGAGACCATTGACCCAATTCAAGTGAACGCCTTTTATACACGGCTCACAAATTCCATAGGTAAGTCCTCAGAACTTCATAGAACAAGTTACAACTAGCAACTTAACAGGACAAGAAACGCCACCTAATGCATGAAACATTAAATGCAGCTTTTCATTAATAAGCTACAAATATGCATATGAAATTACTATAGAATATAAATTGATATCATCGAATAAAATTGAGAAAATGTTAAAAAAAAAAGATATTTTAGGTCCCATAGGTTTCAATTGGAAAGTTGGCAGACAGACTAAAGAGGTTAGGAAACTAACTAGTACGTGATAGTGTGTGTCATTCTGTAAAATCACTAGTTTCTTTAAACTTTTTCTAATGATAGAGCTAAATGCCCAGAATAACATTAAATCATTGGCATTTTGAGATATTCTTTTGCCTTTTCAAAAATTAGACAAATGTAACACCTTTTGAAATACCTCTCACAACATTTAATTTCCGGACGTTTTTCATGCTCTTTTGGATTTGTGAGTACAACTGCTTCAAATGACGCTTAAAGAAGTTTCTTTAACACTGAACAATTTTCTGCAAAAATGAGCACAAAATTGCACATTTTCAGAAACACTTATACGACAATTTCTCAAAAAATGCTCCAATTTTTTCAATGACGGTGATACAATTCCGAAACTGCAAACTGTAGTACTGGGGGGAAAAGGTCATTGAGGCGCCGATAGGTGGCAGCTGGGGTGAGGATGCAGCGAAACGGAATAGACTACAGAGATTGGGAAATTTTCTATTCCGAAAATGTATTTGTCTTTCTGTAGCACCACTGGTTAAAATTTATTTTTAATAATTAGTTAATTTATGATTGGTTTTCAATGAGCTCCACAAAATTCACCTCCTTAAAATTCTTTTTTGTATTCCAGCATTATAAAAGAACCTTTTCTGTTGCAAGAAATCGTTCAAAATCGGGCATTTTACGGCACAAATGATGATGTACTAGATTTTATGTCACGAATGATTGCGTTATCACACATTCAGCCAATCGTAGCGAGAGAATCGGGGGGAGGTAGAGCTGAACGGAACAGCCGATCTCCGTTTACTCACACGATGTCAAATACCCGAGTCGTCACAGGGAAGTGTTTCACAAAATTCAGTTTGATTCTCTTATAAATGTGTAATGTTGTTATGCAAAAAATATCGTATGCAACTCGTTTATAATGTTGCTTTATTACATTCGTACAAATTGAAAATTCGCTCGGAAAGTCGCTCGTTTTCAAAACATGTACTCATGCAATAAAGCTTATCATTATAAACTAATTGCATAAACTATTATTATGGATTTGTAGAAGTGTTTTACATTCTGGTATAATGTAGTATAGAGAAAGTATTGTAATGCTGCAGCAAAAAATGGGTTTTTAGACAGAAACATTAGCACTGAGGGGGGCATAATATCAAAAAAGTGCATAAATCCAGTTCCAATAGGTGGTAAACTATATTCTCTAGGAACATTTTATAATATACGTATTCCTGGCGTGCATTTAATCTACGTAAATTATAAATTCGACGGAATTTAATCGACAACGATTACACGCACCATGGATTCCAGTTCGGAATCCACGGCCTGTCGACCAATCACAATCCTAGAATTTTCGGAATCCATGGACCAATTGCATTATCTTTGCAATTTGGAATACTATTTTACAATAACAATCGCAGGGCGTGGAAGAACCAAAAAACAAAGGCGAACAAGTTGGACAAAGAGGGGAAAGGAGGGCGAAGAGAGCAAGGAGACAAAATAGGACATTGAAGAGAAAGTGGGACAAGGGGGCAAATGGGACCAAATGGGCGAAGGCGACAAAGGGACAAATGGGACAAGGGAACAAATGGGGCAAGGAGACAGAATGGAACACGGAGCAAATGGGACAAAATGGTTTAGGGAGATAAAATGGGACCAAGGACAAAATGGGCAAATGCTTCAAAATGGTACAAGGGGACAAATGGAACAAGGGGACAAGATGGACGTCGGGACAAAGTGCGAGAAGGCAAAATGAGCCTAGGGTGCAAACGGACAAGGGGGATAAATGAACCAATGGGACATGGGGGAAATGGGACAAAAAGGACAAGGACCAGGTGGGACACAAGGGGCATAATTATCCAAAAATTTATTAACAGTGGTAAAATCTAAATTCGAGACTCCGCTAATGGGCTCTCGAGCATTTTACCGACCGTTGCTAAGCGCGCGCTCTTAAAGCGTTGGTTGATGGTTGCTAAGGAGCTGTGCGTATGTTTGTCGACGTACATAACAAAAATCTGTTCAAAATCTGTTCTGAGTTTCAAGATCGTACAGAAAGTATAGTCTTCTACTCGGGCACAATGGATACTATTCACTCGTGGAAATTACGTCACTTGCTACAACGTCGCTCGTGTCGTATTCAACTCGTGAATATTAGCCATCATGCGCTCGATGACGAATATACTATTTGTTGAATACGTTTTGTGGTTCTTTTCATTCATAAAATGTATGAATTGTATGTATGAATATGTAGTGTATTTCATTCATAACGTAGATATCGATCTTTTATAGCCTAACATAACTTTTACTACAGTATACTAGTGTATAAAAAAGTCATAAAATTATTTTTTCGCATTCTACTTATGTAGGTGGAGAAAGCAATGTAATCTTTCAGCGAAAAACGACGATTTTCGGCAGAAAAATTCATATTGTAGATTTCTAGTACCGTAATAGTAGATAATCCTAATAAAAGTGGATAAAATATGGTTCCTATATGCAGTAAATTACGTATTTTAATACGAGTACTCAGAAACGATTTCTTGATCCATGATACCGAAAAATTAGTTTACTGCAAACCGCTTGTCTGTGCGTCTATCCGTCTGTGTCTCTTAGTCTCGGTCTTCTATTTAATATAATAAACGATAGAAGGTAGGCATTTAGGATCTCAGAACTCAACTTTTGACAAGTCTAAAAAAGAGCATTTTTCGAGTTTCCATGTAATTTGCTTACTATTTTGATTCACTTCCACTGAGGAGCCAGTAATCGCAATGATACGAGACATTCAGTCGCGCGAGAAATTTATCAGTGACGAAACGTCGAGGTGCCAATGCCCGAAATGTAACGCACACAAAGGAATTGTATTTTGAGGCAATTTTTGAACCCGTCCGAGAGGTATATTTAGCTATACATTTATCTTATTTAATTATATTTGGACTGTAATGACCCTTTTAGCACTGACGTAGCTGTGACATAAATGTACATTACGTTTGTATTAAATAAGAACGAGTGGAACTCGTCTGAACATTCCGCACTTTGTATGCCATTGATTTAAAAGTAAAAATACCGGAAAAAATAGCTCAGCGCATCAGTTGATCTCATTACAGTGCCTCTGTCTGGGAGGTCCTACGGTTCGAGTCCCGAGGGTGCGGTGGCAGCTTGTTCCATGTTCGATAAAGAAAACCAGGTCGAATTCAGCCGCCATCTAGGGAGGAGGGAGAATGATCGCGGTTGGCTACTCTAATCGATAGTTTTCCGTGGTTTCTCCAATCAAACTCAGACGATTGCCGGAGCAGTACCCTAACGGCCAGTACCCCATGGACCACGTTCCAAGAGGAGCGATCTTTCCTTCCTCTCCCTTGTCTTATTCTCTGTGTGTGTAAGAAAGGCACACTAACATAACGTCTAACATGTCGGGAGACCTGTTGGAAGCTTTGAGATTGACCCGGTGGGGGCCGAGCCTCGCTAGTGGTAGATACCTGGTTGGCGAAACCCTGCAAGCTGACGTAAAGGTCAGCTAGAGATAACGACCGTACGCCAGAGATGAGAACCAGTTTTCCTTGTTGCTTGAACTTGTTAAGTCCTTTAACGACTCTATTTGTATGGAGTTTGGCATTGATAAATTCGGTGCAGTGCACGTGCCTTGATCCTGACAAACTCATCCCGATGTTTCACAAATATCTAAGAACTTGCGCAAGATGATACCTATAAATATTTAGGCCTGCGCCAACTTTTGAACACAAGTGAAGCAAAGATGAGGTGTAATATTAAAAATAAAGTCGTGCAAAAAATCTCAAAATCTTTTAAAATTTTTAAATGGAAAAAAACTCATAGCATCTATCAAATCTTGGGCAGTACCTGTCGCTGTCTATATATTTGGTGTTCTTAACTGGACACCAACTGCACTGCAGGAGCTTAATCGAAAAGTTAGGACCACTATTACGAAGTGTCGTATGCACCATCTCAACAGTTCAATGGCAAGCATATACTAACCTCGGAACGAAGGAGGTAGAGGTCTTCTGGATTTTGAGTCCTTGTGCGCGAAGCAAATCAACAATCTTCGTAAATACTTTCTTCAGAAAACGACGGTCATGCTTGAAGCAATTTGTTCCTCGGACAAAAATTTTATCCCACTGAATCAAACGGACTCTGAAATATCATGTATCACCAAAGAATATAGGCTGAGTGAGTGGACCCAGAAGCGTTTGTAAGGCAGGTATACTGCTGAGCTCAAAGGAAACGCCGTGAATATGGGAGCGTCAGTCTCCTGGCTAACAAAATGTGACCTCTTAGCTGAAACATAAGGGTTCGTCATTTCTATTCAGGACGAAGTTACCTCCACTTGCAATTACCAAAGGAATATGATTGGGAATATGAGTGTAGAGGACCGCTGCCGCCTTTGCAATCAACCCGGTGAAACCCTCCAACACATCATGGGCGGGTGTTCTGCTTTGGCACAAACAGAATACCTGCGTCGGCACAACGACGTTGCTGCGGATGTCCATCAGGCCCTGGCTTCTAAGTCGAAGCTGATACAGATAGAGGTCCCATACTGCAATTTCAAGCCGGATTCAGTTTTGGAGTCCAAACGGTGGAAACTGTTCTGGAGCAGTTACCACTGATCGCAGGGTCAAAGCCAACAGACCTGACATAATATAAGCTGATAAGGCTTCACGGAAAGGGATTATAGTCAACATAGCTATCCCTTTAGACCGAAATATAGTTACCTCTATTGCCGAGAAGAAGCGAAAACATCAGGCCTTGGCTACTGAACTGAGCGACATGCGGTGGTTAGTATCAGTTCAAGTAGTTCCTATGGTCATCTCTGCAAATGGACTGATCTCTGAAGAACTGATTTCATCGTCTGCAAGGCTTGTCCTTAAGAACTGGCACATTGAATCAATGCAAAAGGATGTTCTCCTGAGTACTGCATGCATTGTAACGAAGTTTTATTGATATAACTTCACTTTGAATCCTAACCGTCAGAGTTTGCGAGCGAAGCAGGCAACTTGATTCTCCAATGGTCCCAGTGTCTGCTGGAGGACACCTCGCTAAGCGAGAGACTTGAAAAATAAAGATGATAATAATAATAATAATAATAATAATAATAATAATAATAATAATAATAATAATAATAATTATTATTATTATTATTATTATTATATGATAATAAAACAATTTAGTAGAATACGAAAAAGAAATATGACTTGGGTGCCAAGAGAAGGGACTAAAACAGTGTTTCACAGCCTAGGACACATCACTTCGAATTCTGCTATTTTGAAATATGGTAAATCCTGATAGAGCGTGCGGTGTGGGTTGCATGTGCGCCTGCTGAATTAGCAATAGCATTGTCTATAAAATCCTACATTTTTCGTCTTTTATATATATATATAGGGCAACACATGGGGGAGGGAGTATCCGATTAGTACCTTTAGGGAATATCGTTTCTAATAAAAGAGCGTCAGATTTTCTTATTATTTAAACCAATTTACTTACATACTTATATACCCGATGTTCAATAACATTGTCAACTTTTTTGACAGTTGTTTCAGGTATAATACACATATGAATTAAATTATTAACTTTCATGAACGTAATAATAGTCATGAATCTGCAACTTGTAGATCACTTTCTGCATCCATCACCTTGTCCTACAGAAATGAACTGAGATTTGAGATGTTGAGACAATTAATCTAATTTTATTTTCAGTTATTCCCGCAGGAATACTACAGAGACCTTTCTTCAGAAGAGGGCACGGGTAAGACACACAAAATAAATGAAATTGCACTTGTAGCTTTACCCTTATAAGGATAAATAAAATATTTACTTTTTCAGGGCTTTGAGCTACGGAGCCATCGGTGCAATTTTGGGACACGAACTCACTCATGGCTTTGACAGTGAAGGTAGGAGAAGCAAAGTAAAATAGGAGCAAAAGAAAATTAAGCCCTTAGTAAGTGCTTTGCTGTGAACAAACAGTGAACATCATCTGCTGACTTCTTAGTCTCTAAACAGTATCAGTTGACATTCGGCAAAAATTCCCTACATGATTTCATTCTGAATCGTATAATTAGGGAATGTACGAATTCAACGAGTGAAGATACATTACAATATTTCATAGAAAGTTGTATTTTAAATTACATAAATGATAATGTTGCGAATAAAATTTGTTTGTCTCAGAGTCTCTATTGGATGATACCAATCTGGACCTGCCACCTCCACCCCCTGGGGGTGGGGGTGACGCAACTTGCGAATTTTAAATGGGAAACCCAATTTTTTATAGCGGATTCGGTTTCTCCGCAAAAAAACGTAAATTTTGTTTGAAACATTTTTGTTTTGTTTTCCAGTAGATGGCTCTGTAATCTTAGAAAACACAATTTTTCGCAATTCTGGTGAAATTGCTCCAGGGGGTGAAAAAACATGATGGGTTTTAAGAATCGTATCTAATATTGATAAGAGTGAGCACCCCCAACCTCTGAGAGAGAGCGGGGGGGGGGTAACTTTTCAATTTCAAATTGCTAAAACATCGGGGGTGCTTGTAATCACCAACGGGGTGCTTGTTTTAGGTGTCCCCTTGCCTCTCACCGTCGGGGTGCTTGCTTTAAATAATCATTTCAACAAGTGCTCAAAAACTTGTTAATAAATACCTAAACAACGCAGGGTACTTCAGCTAGTTAATTTATTGGACGTTCTCGAATATTCTGTTTCTTTATTCGTTAATAAAGTAATAGATTCTTGTCCGCCATTTTGTTATTGTGTTGCGTTCCAGCAATGGAACTTATTACTTTGAATTTAATAATAAGGCATTTTATCTACTGCGAACGCGAAAGAATACAGCGTGTAAGAGCGATCGGGTAAGATCAAATATTAGAATCCTGAGAAAAACCTCCCTGCCTCGTTCGTTGGTCGAGTGGTAATACCTTCCTCTCTTTATCGACTTTAATAACAGATTACTATTGCAGAGCAAGTACTTGAGATGTAGTGTTTGAGTAGCTGAAATCCAAAGGCCTACAGACCATCTTCGACCCATTGCCCTCTCGCTGATACCTTTTCGACAACGCTCGCACGATGGAAGGATCCCTAGCACCGGCCGCACGTCATTCTTTCACTGAATTTTGGTGATAATGACTACTGATGCGAACTTCTAATTTATTTCTGAATTTTGTTCTAAACATTTTCTACGTAGATTTTTTCGATATTTCTTCGACTCTCACACTCATGCCGATGATTTCATGCTGTCTATCATGGTTTTAAATTCTATCAAGTATTTCGAGTTTTTAATAAAAAAGTTGAGTTCATTACTACTTGTGTTCGAAGTCTCCCGTAATTTCTTGGACTTAAATGGATTAGACTCGTTTACTCTAACACAGTAAAGAAGCATCTTTATTCATCCTAATAGCAGAAAGACTCAAGGTGTGTGCAAACACTGTCTCACAGAATAAACGCATAACGTGTCAGACCTCTTGCAACATGTCGCAGGCAGAAAATACGACAAGCACGGCCGCCACTCGTCGTGGTGGAGCGAGGACAGCGTCGACGAGTACAACAGACGCGCCGAGTGCTTCGTGCGCCAGTACGGCCGCTTCCGGATGCCCGGGAGGCACAAGGCAAGTGAATGAGGCGCTCTTCTTCAATCAACACCGTGAGACGTCGTGTCAACTGCCATTCAGAGGCATTTGTACACAATTGAAGGGCTCAGTAGAACAATGGACTATCCCACGTTTTTTGTACGATTCAGTTATTTGCAACTTCAAATATTATTCTTTTAGTGTAATGAGTGTATGTTATTTAAACCCTGTATGAACTTACATGCAAGTGTAATGAGTTATATTATGAAAATTATAGGAAAACCCTCAATGTCTCATAACTATGTCGATGTTTTAGAGTCAGTTCTACTGATCCTTTCAATTGCAACTTCTGAAAAATATGCCTGTTATTTTTCGACCCTTATTCCTACCTAACCTATGAATAAACTGTTGTTCGGACTACGAAGATTAGTCACAACAAAACATGTTCAACACGCCCAAGCCCACACAATTTCAATCTTCATTTCGTATTGTATCGTATATATTTACTTTTCCAAATTCGTTTATTTTTAGAGATTCAAAGTTCATCTTTCTAGATGGAAAGTGAAAATGTAAAAATTCATCTTTATACTAATATATTCACCAAGGCTCACAAATCCATTTATTCAAAATTAATACATTTTTTTGCAAACATAAGAAAAAAAAACTGTTGGAATCAACATAGACAAAATTTTGTAATGAAACATGTTCTAATAGCATCATCCCGAGTAAACGCGTCTTCGCCAGGTCCAATTTGATAACCAATCGGGTAATATACGAACAATTCAAACAATAGATCTATACATTACTCAAAATGTAAAGAAACATCTTTACATTTTCCAAATTATGAGACGTTATGGGTAATTTTCATCCTTGAAATTTGTTTTCCATATTAATTCTTTATTTAATGTCATGGAAATTTTTTTTTGAATTTAATAGTTTTGGAATAATTTGGAGTGAAGTATGGACAAACATACATTAACAAAAAATATAAACAACAATTAAGCAAAAATATAAGATTTTTTCAAAAACAGATGCAGGTTTTATTTTCAAACGTTTTTAGAGATAGTGTTAAATACACTCTATAAAATAAAAGGCCAATTCGCTGTAATAATTTGTTTTATCAAACAGTAATGTAATTTTCTTGATATCTCTCCCACCTCGTAACTATATTTATTACCACCTATTTGTATAAATTATTGTATTTGTAAGTACAAGTGCTTCAAATGATGTCACATAAACCATTTCAAAAACTCAATACTTTACTGTGAAAATGAGCTTAAAATTCCTCATTTTCAGAAATGCTCGAATGACATTTCCTCAAAAACGGCTCTAATCTTTTTCTTTAAACTTTTTTGTGTGGATAATGTTAAATGCAGAGGCAGGCAGATACTTCTCGGTCTTTTATCTTCACGAATGTCCTTTTCTACTGGAATTTTTTACCTTCTCGCCTTTACGTCGTAGGAAAAATAATTGAAATCTTGCGCCGGAAAACGGCGATTTTTCGAAAGCAAAACTCATATTGCTGGATCTGGTAATGAAAATGTGGATAAATCTTGTTCCTATATGTAGTAAATGACTTTCCCTAACACGTTGTGCAATCAGAATCCATGTTTTGTGGGTCTTTGATACTGATAAGCCAATTGAAGGCAAAGCGTCTTACTGACCGCCTGTCTGTCAGACCACATGTGGTCAACGCTAGCGCCTAAACCGTTCAGACGGTTTTCTCCAAAATTAATATTCCCCGATCGATTTCAATCAATTCCCTTTGAGTTTGAAACAGATATTTTGATTTTACATAAAGCCTCCGCAGGGACGTGAATCGCAACAAAAGCGATTCCCTTCCCCGGCATTAAGCTCGCCCGGTGAAGCGATGTGGAGGAGATACCAGGAGAAGTGGCCGCATGTTTCACCGCCCCTTCTAGCTGCACTGCGCTCCCAAGGTTATGACCATAATATTTGACGCGCACGGACACTAATTACTTGGGTGCGGATTTGATGATCTAAAACATTGTCAAAGATGATCAATAAAATGCTCTTAAAATGCTTTGAAAATGCCCTAAAAGCAAAGAAAAAATACGTAAAAATTTGATAAAAACCACTTTAGATGAACAACTCTAGCAGTTGCATAAGTTACTAATGTAATCAAGGAGTCTTCCTTTTGTTCAAGTGAACTGAACTTGGGGTTTGGACTGTTCTTTAAAAGAAAATCTCTACTTTTATTTATCGCGAAATCGGCCGAACTGACAATGGCGCCGTTAAACGTCACAGGAACCTTAGATTACATAGTACTCCCAACACCTGGCACTGTGATATTCGAGCGAAGAAACGAAATGGGCTACTCAGGAATTGTGTGGTGAACATTTGTTGCTTCTAGTAAAAATTGTTCTTAACAAGTACCATTAAAATATACGAAATCAAGCGAAAAATGCAGCAAAAACGACGTAAAACGGTAAAATAATGACTTAGTCGAAATCAACGAAAAATGAAGAAACAAAATGACTTATACAAATGAACCATTTCGTTTCGTCATAAGCTAAAATGAATTTCTATACTAAACGGCATTGATCTAAAGTGAAAGGAAATGAAATGACATTTCGTTAAAACCCGCCCTCTACTAATTCCTCACCCCCCCCCCTGCTTCCACCGTCTCGTTGCAAATAACTGGAGAAAGTGTGGTGGTGTCGAGGCCGAGGGTGTGAGGCGCGGGCGGCCTTGCGCAGCTGGACGGCGCGCTCACGCTGGCGGAGAACATCGCGGACAACGGCGGCGTGCGCGAGGCGCTGCTCGCCTACCGCACCTTCGTGCGGCGCCACGGGCCCGAGCCGCCGCCGCCCGGCCTCGCGCACTTCTCCCCGGAGCAGCTCTTCTTCCTCGGCTTCG
>BOPP01000285.1:407321-485513 GCA_017312745.1 Gryllus bimaculatus
TGCCGCCTGAAGGTTGCGCCTTACACGCTCCTTCCTTCATTCCTTCCTTCGTTTGCAGTGGGCAAACTTGTAAATGGCTTCCACGCTTCCTTTTGTGATGTCCTCGTCCGGCGAAAATATAGTTCCCCGCGTCAAATAATTGAAGTTAAGAAGTGCAGTAGAAAGATTGCTTTAGTTTTATTACTTGCGTTTCAAATACCCTGATTATTTTTCATTATTTTGGCATTAACTATTATTTCCCTTAAATTATTTTGTATTCTCGGTAGTAGACATGGAAGCCGGGTGATACGTTATGATATTTAGTAATAAAGTATTTTATATTTACCAAGATCAGTTCATGTATATTGTAGAGAAAAATTTGTCAAAGAAAAACTGTGTACCCCTTAAAAACCTAATGCACCACATAATGAAACCAACTGATTTTTTTGTAAAAGGACACGTGTGTCAAAGAATTGCTAGACATTGCGTTTACGTGCTCTCACAATTCTTTGAATTTGAAGTACTCTCCGAAGAAAAGATAATTCGGTGTATTAGCTGCTCTACAACAAATTTACAGTCACGTTTTGTCGAAGAGGAAACGTCGAATTATTTTAATAAAATTCATAAAATGAAATAATGAACAAGAAACGGCAGAGAAGCGTTTATTCTATTAATTTTATGTTATAATTACAATTTAGTGTGTACACATTTAAACTGATTAATAAAAGCAAACGATAAAACCATTCCTGTTCCTAGATGGGCAATATTTGTAAACATCGACCGAAGGAGGGTGTAAGGAAAAAGTGAACATGTCAAAACAGGTATAGTGCTCGGAGAAGTACATCAGCTGTTGACGGTGGAGAGTTTGAATGTCACCATAGTGACGTCACTGTAGCGACATATAAGCTCCCGATTGTATGAAACCGTCAACACCAGATTTATTTCAAACGCACATATAAATAAATCGTACTATAGCAGCATCCGCCCAAGTGGCCCCCGACGTGGCGGCTCGCGCCTGGGCTCTGAGCTGAGGGGGGCATTGCTGGGCGCTCCATTCTATTTCTCACAGTATTGCCATCCATTAATTCACACACCTCTGCTAAAGTGTTCAATTTCATCTCTGGCCCCAAAAACTTTTGGTTCAACTTTGTGTCCTCACTCAAGCACATTGATTCCTTGCTAGTTGTTGATTCTTACACATTTTTCACAAGCCAGCAGTCTTCATGGCATTAAAAATTGCAAAGATTTGATTTCCTATTCTAGTGGACGGTGTCTACTTTTGTATTTCTATGTACATGGAGTCAATAATGCACGAAATACACTCATTACACATGCCTCATAGAATGCAAATCCATTATTAGTTCGTGTTTCGTTTGATTATTTCGACGGCACGATCACTTTCTGCATCTAGTCTGCATGCCTTCTGCCGCCCTTCATTTTGGGGTTCCTAATTTACTTTGGATTTTTCTTCTGTATAGTAGTATAAATGAAATATATTTTACGCACAACCAATTCTATCCTTTGTCTCGAACTATGCATCTAATTTCTAGCGTTGTAAGTGTACAATAATTTTTTCCATAGCCGTGAGCAGTTTGAACCAAGGGGACAAACTATATTTCTGGACCTCCTTTTTCTTTGAACTTTACACGCGACATAATTCACTAGTCGACAATCAACGACACAATTATAACTTCAATGATATCATTAATAAATGCAATTGATTTGATATTAAACTTTTTACACGGTTTCCAGAAGGCTCAAAGAGCCTCTTACCCAAAATGCATAACAATTGTCAGGTTAGACAACATTTTCCCCAAATTTCCAAAATAAAAAAGAGGGCAATCTGGAATTAAACATGTTTACGGAAACAAAATGTTTCATTACGTAAGGTCACGAGGTCTCTGTCAAAATTATCAGGGGGGGCAGTGCCTTCCTGTGTGCACACCTATGGATCAAACGTGATTACCTGATAAAACCATAAACGGATGGGATGAGTTGTGCGGTCTCCTTTCCAGCTGTGGTGCACCGCGGCCACTCCCGCCTACGACAGCGCCTCGGTAAAGGGCCGGCACAGCCCCGCGCGCTTCCGCGTGCTGGGCACCCTCGCCAACACCCCGGAGTTTGCAGAGGCGTGGGGCTGCCCGGCCAAGAGCCCCATGAACCCGCGCAACAAGTGCATCATTTGGTGACAGCCACGAATCGGCGGAGGACATTTGCCACTTCAACTCACAACACTTGTTTGCTGAAGCGTAAATTGAAATGAAAAGAGGTCTAACATTAAGACGAATTAGTAAGTTGAATGACGTTGAATGAATTTGATCATCTTATTTTGATGTCACTGATGAAATACATTTAAATGGCAATATTTTATCGATGCAGTTCTATTTTTCGCTACAGAATCCTCTATTTTAGGAGCTTCAAAATATGCCCTTTCTATTTGGAATATATTTGAAGTCATTCATAAAAGTACGATTCTGCAAACGTGAGTTGAAAATATACTATTTTGGGGCCTTTTGCAACTTTATACTTAACTTTTACAGTAATGGTAAGAGCTGGGATGTTGAATTTATGCACTCAAAAACAGTGTTAAGTTGAGATAATATGTGCTAAATGTCTATTTTCTTTCTTGAATATGGAGGAAACTATACAACAGTAACCTCTGGCATTATTATTGAACACATTTTTTGTCAACGTTGCTGCACAATTGACCAAATTTGGGACAATCGCACCAAGGAAAGAAGAAAAAAAACTTTGATTGTTAGTCCATTCCCACAGTGTCCAGAAGATTGTCCTTGGACAGTACGCATGCCCCTCAGTACCGAGTTTAGCCGACTATATGTCTATCAGATAGTCACAACCTTCATACATTTCCAGTTCGCAAGGTGAGGGGTGAGTAAAGTCACCACAAAGATAACGAAAAGGGAAGTTGAAACTCACGTCAAACTTTTAATTTCAGCACACTGCACTCTCAGATTTTGTGACACAATTACGCATTTTCTTGCCAATAAAAAAAAGGTATTTCCCACACAATTATTCATACCACCTAAACTGTATGTACTGTTGTTAAATGGATAGTTTGTGGTTAAGCTAAAGACAAATTTTTTTTTTTTTTCTGTTAAAAACAGATTTAAAGATTGAATATTTAAGGTTTCGTTTCGCGAAAACTATTAAATTTAATTATACACATTTGTTTTTCGACAGAGATCAACATATTGAGAGCTTTTTATAAACGTAATGAGGCACCTAATTATGATATCGATTAACACGCGAGTTAATTTTGGCAAAATGTCATTTCCGCCAAGGGACGACTTTTGATGGCAGTTGTATCGTGGCCGCTACAAGGCAGTATCTCTAATTCATGTGTAATAGCTAAATTAGAAAAGAGTTATCTTTTTTTTCTCTTTTTTTCTGTTTTTCAAGTGGCCTTGGAACAATATTAGTCTTTATGCGGCCTGCAAAAGAGAGGTGCATTGTAGCGAAAAAATAATACCAAATTCAAAATGAATTACTATTGAGATTGTATCATTTTTTTTCTTTTCCAATTGCTTTCGAGTTATTTCTAGCACAAATATTTTTTTTAACCCTTTAATACACATCGTTGAATCGCAATATCTTTGCAGTAAAAGTAGTAATATATATTTACATTTCCTTAAAAAGACAAGTTTTTTTGCGGTTTTGCTTCAAATTACCAAAACTTGTAGAATTTGACTTGTGGAGGGTTTTTTAATCAATTCAATTCGGTTCTTTTTTTTTTTTTTTTTTCGATGTTCGTTTCTTACGAGCCCTCATTACAAAAACAAGGTTTTCTGTGCTTGACCAAACTTAACTTTACAACAGAAAAATATTGGTTAGATCCAAAGAAAACCCCCGGGGGCACCGGTCGACCAGTTATATAATACAAATATGAAGTAAAGCAATATCCTATTAGTTGATACTCATCTTTTGAGATTTTGCAATACACTGAGGTGAAAAATTGTTAAAAATATGTCAATTTTAAATTAGTTCTTGATAAAAATGAATGCTCTCTGTAAAACTGAATATTGCACATTTGCAATGATGAAAAATTAAAATCCATCATAACAAATAGACTTGTATTGCATACGCACCTAATTTTCCCACTAATTCTCGCGTCCCGTGAAACCCAGTACAGAATGAAGGCATTCGGAGTTGGCATGCTTTTGAAGTAGCCTTCAAGTACAATACATCAACTGAGGCAAATAGTTTACATGCCAGAAAAAAAAAGGCACACACAAAAACTTACCCTTTACGGATGCCATGAGTGCTCATTGAAAATTGTCATTTTAATGTAAACTGATACAATAAATCTTGTAAGTCAGGGATGTCCAGCTTCCAAGGCCTCACGGGCTACACTTAAAAACTTTACGATCACTGCGGGCCATATTCTCATTACTCGCCCCCCCCCCGATCCTCGCGTGTTCTTCAACTCGGCACTTCGCTCAGCTGTTGTGATATGGGAGGGTGACGAACAATGCGTTATATGAAGCCGTACCATGCATAAAGCAGTGAAACACATTGGGATGATTTTGATTTTAAAAATTCATTAGAAAAAGTTCTTAAATCGCAAGTTAACCAATTTTTACAGTGAGGAGGTATTGACCCCAACAGGGCGCACGCGTGAGGCACATGTGCTCGCCCAACGTGGACGAAAGGGACCTACACTTCGACTAACTACCTTTCGCGGGCGCCAGTGGCACAACCCCGCTAGAAGTGGTTAAGAGACCTTGTGCAAGTTAGATGATTATTCACGAGTGCATAATTACTAACAAGCACGAAATAATTTTTATATTGTCTGTTTCATCTTCTTCGATTGCCTTCTTAACATTTTGATATATTTTCTAAATGTAGTCTTTGCCAATATATTAACTTCAGCAGTCATTGATTTCGGATATAACGAGCCATTTTCTTAAAAGGAAGATTACATAGAATATAATAAACCATTAAATCTACTTAGATTACATAAATAAACAAATAAGATGATCGAATAAGTTTTAGATTTTCCTAATTTTTAAAAATACAATTGCATAATATTAACAGGAATCGAAATTTTGAATAACCATGTTTTTTAGTGAACAAAAACTGTCAGTTATATGTGAATTAATTAATCTTTAATCTGGGTAATAAATTAATATTTTTGTTCATTCTTGAAACCAAACAATATAATTTAAAAAATTCTCGATAAATGAAAGTTCTGTTTAATACTTTTGAATTTGAATGTTGAAACAATATGTATTTGAATTTTCACAAATAAATGGGGCACATTTCTCTCCAAGGTCGAATATGAATTCAAATTTTGACTTTTGAATATTTCCCATTGAATGTTGATAAAGCACAAGGTCTAAACATTTTGGTAAGTCAAGAAATAAAGAGCTTGCACTACAAAAAAAGTGTACAAAACTACCTTGCGATTGTAACACTACACATTGGAAAAAATTCAGCGCGTCTTATCAATATGATACTGATCGCAAAACCAACTACATAAAAAATTACCAACAGTGAACCTAACATCTGGTCCTTTCTAAAATAATTTATTTCTACTTCAAAATAAAGTACTTAGAGGAGAATGTTTAAAAAATAATGCAGTTTCCGAAGAAAAAACTCCACATTGGGCATTGACACGAACCAGCAACAACTAGATAACTAATCTAGATGGTGTTGCACGAACCCAGTTGTGAAGCGTCAATGGTGCCTTAAGTGTTCGGTTCGTAATGAAATAAGTTGAACAGACAGCCATATTTCATATATAGAGAAATAACAGCTATTTCATGTTGATCGCATACGCCGGATCATGGTCATGGAACAGGACATGCTTAGCTAAGCGTACACTCACCTTTAAAGTGTGGTTACGGAGTTTGAGTCTCTGTCATTCGCATGATCTCCAGGAAGTGAGCAAGTTTCTTCACGCGAGTGAATATTAATAACCTGAAACTTACGTAGAGTAGACGCTGCGCTACACGTGTTCATATATGACGATCCGGCCCAGGTGATGAACACGAAACATCCTTGCGCTGTCCAACACATTTTATGACAATATACATTTTTAATAATTGAAACGCACCATTCTCATTTGGACTACGAAACAAGAGTGCCCTCGAACCCGCAACTTGTTCCTTTCATCCATCGTTCTCGCAGAATACTTTATTCATTGCGACAAAGATCCAGATTTGTTCAGCTTTCAATATTTGTTGAACTTTGGAAACGATTCTTTCAGTATTTCTTACTGGTAATATACACCACGTTTTCCTGTGCCCCGGAATATCTACAGCCCACTCCTTTACTAACATCGGTTGAATAAGAACGTTAGCGACGAGCGTTGTTGACAAAATTTAATTACCAAAATATTCGCTGTGTGAAATTTCCAATGTGTCTGCAATATTTTGCAAACCAACGACTTGGGCCTTATAAGAATTTGCGATGACAAGTTTTTAGCAGCACTTAGCATAAACCATTTAACTTGACATATAAACTTAATTTAATGGCTAGATATTTGATATGGCTGTAAAATTAAACTTGAAAAACGGTTTAATTTGAAATATTAGAGATAGTATAATTTTCTCCATTGCTCTTACTTATTACAAATGTTACAAGTTAACTTAAGGATCAACTATAATTTCAGAAAGAACAAAGGATATTTTTAGAAACATTAATGGAGAAATATCAAAATTAGCCAACAAAATCATTAAAATTGCAGAAAATTAAGTTTTCAGAATTGAAGTAGTTAGTCATGATTAATATCAATGAAGATTCTTATAATTTACGAATGGTCATCTTGAATTGGGGTAAAAACAAAATAGATTGTAAAAAGTAATATACAATATACAAATACTGCTATAATTTCACACCTTCAAATGTACAGGATATGTTCCAACACTGGGTGCGAGATTTATTGTATAAATTTGTTAATCAACTGATTTACATTGTGAAATTAAAAAAAAAAAAAAAAATCAGTTGCACAAGAATAAAACCCCTCTAACAAAAATATTTCAACACTGGTCTGGATCAGTTTATGCATTCTCATTCTTCAAATTTCAAAACAGTATTTTGTATCCCACACACGTACACACAGAAATAAAGATAAAACAAACATAAAATTGAAAATATTACAAAACTATGCACAAAGACATTTCTTCTGCAAACTTGCCAATGGTTTCTCACTGGTCCTGATGGCAATTAACTGACACACACAAAATAAAAATCAATATAAGAGCTAAAATTATACAAGATTGCTTTGGTAAACAAAAGATAAAAGAATACAGTATGCAAACATTTAACACCATAAAGCTGAGGTTCCCTTATTAGTTACCACTGATTCTAGGTTTGCTTTTCCACACTGCTCTTTAAATAATAAAAATGCTCACCGGTCACTCTGATCCACAAAGGAAAACCATTATTACATTAACCTTGATACATGAAGGTAGCACTTCTTAATGCCAAGCAGTTATTTTGAATCATTACAAATTTAAAATTTGATCCAGACACATTAATCAAGTTCAATTGTCACTAAATAAAATCCTTAATTTCTACTTATAATTATTTCACTGTTAATAAGTTCCTAATGCAATGGATGACAGTTCGCCAAAGTCTAAAGTTGCTTAACAGCCACCTTTAATAATATTCATTGAGTGCATTACGAAGTTTGATCTTAAAAATTTACTGACTTCATGCTTTATAGAACACAAAAGTAAATTTTGAAATTTACCTACAGCAGATGTTCCAAAAATAACTCCAGATGTCACTGCTGATAATAAAAACTGTATTCTGTGCTCATTGCCCTAAAGATTGATCGACATAAACTGCCATGCACTTCCACAGCACACTTATACCAGGCAATGCAAGAAGCCATGCCAACAGGAAGGGCCCAGCAAGCTACTTTCACTCATTAAGGTGTACGACAACCCTCTGTAATAAATATATATTCAAAGGCTATTTAAGTTGTCCAATTCCGAAAAATAACCCCACATTGCTCTTTTGAGTATCTGACAAAAAGAAATTGACTTTTGTAGCCATGAATATATGAATCTCAACTACCTTTCCACACATATAAAAAAAAATGGGAATAGAATAAATTCTGTTTTTAAAATTGAACTGTAGTTAAGGCCTAAAATTACTGAAACATTATTTCAAATTTTTGCACTTTTGGGATGTCACAGACCTTAATGCCCACTTATTAGCACTTCAACTATAAGCATCCATAAGTCAGTAGTCAGATGAGAAAAATGTTGACTCTCTGTCCAGTCAAATTTAATACAAAGTAAGAAACTAGAATTTTGCAATTTATTTCTGAAATAGCCATTAAAATAGTTTGTTGTTCTGGTTTTGCAAAACAGCATTACTTATTTTATGTACCACTCTTAAAATCAGTTTGCAAAACATTAAGATACGGTTTCGTGAAAGAAAAAATTATTACAATGGAAACAGCTCAATATAATGGCTGTTTCATTGTAATTCTAGCAGTTCAAAGTTTTTGTTCAACAGAAGCACATTGAATATTTTTCAAATACCATTGACCTAAATTACAGTGTCTAAGATAGTAGAAGCACCTCAACAGTATTTACATTATAAAGAATACTAGCTAAAATTAAAAATAAAATAAAAAAACAATTCTTACAGTTTTGTGCTACTAAATTATACAGAATTTTGCAGCTACATAGATAGTACTGAACATCATTCAACACAATATTGAAAAAATGTATCCTTCAAATTCTGAGATGAGGTGATAAGAACTAACATTCATTAATGTTGAATTTTCCACTAAAAGGAAATGCGTGTATATTTATAAGCATACCATAACACACACACAATGGTAATATTGATAAACGCAAGAAAAAACGAAAATATGCTATTTCAGTTGGTGGAATCAAATTTCCTCCAATATGTAATCCTTACAACCAATGTTGAAAAACTGTGTTTCAACAAACATAAGATGTTTAAAACTCAACTTATGGGTGCATGCCATTCTGTACCACAAATATATCTCAAACAGCAGAAATAAACCGCTATCTAACATCCTATGAAGTACACAATCGATCTGAAAAAACATGCCTGCAACACAGTAAAACTCTCATAAAGAGCAACAATAAATACTGACAAAAAGCATCCATACACCAATGCTTCACAACATTCACCACCATGGAAGTTTTGTACCTGTTTTAAAACATCAAGTGTCTTTCTTCTTTTATTAAAAAATTGGCATAAGAACTACAGTTGGTACATTAGAACACAAATAGCTTTATACAACATTGAATTACATAGCATCTATTCCACAGTTTATTGTCCCTGGTCATAACCAAGAATATTCATAACTTTTTCACGTGATGGCAATCCCACTAATCAAACTTTTTCAGTCTGAATCTGAAACACTTGATGATGAGTCACCAGAGTTCTTGCTATCACCATCATTTGATTCACTGGAATCACTAGAGCCGCTCTCACTGTCAGAAGAAGAATCATCTGATCCAGATTCCTGCAATTTGACATCCAACAGAATTAATTGAAAGAAGACTACCTCAAAATAAAATTTACGTCATTAATGTATTAAAATTTGTTAATAATGTTTTAAGCTCCAGGGAATGTAGTAACAATTTTTTAATTTTGTACACTTAGATTAAAGATAATATTACAATGCTTCAAAAAAATAATGTTGAGATATTAATAGACAAAAATTTTTGGTGTGCGATACTGAAAAATATGTTTATTTTTCAAAAATTCTGTGCCAGAGGATGACAGACTTTTCACTGGATTTGCTCTAAAATGGGTATTCCATAATAGATCTGGTAATACTTAAGACCCTGCAAATATTAAACATTTTCATTTTTGGGGGTAATTTCAAATTAAGATCTTCAGATGTCAAACAGAATTACAGAACATGAACTTGCAGACTTAGATGTGGTGTCCATGTTTCCTAACATAATTCTGGTTTAGAACAGTTATTACATCTATTAAGTAAATTATAATTTCCCCTTTATAGAATTTTTAATGTACTTAAATGCATATTGTTGAAACTGAATTTTGCCATCTGCAATAGATCATCAAATCACTAAGACCCCCTATTGGAAGATCCTAGAATTTTTTCTTCTTTCTTTTTCCTTTTTAAATAGTGATAAGCTTTTATTGGAAGAGGTATGTAAATAATTTATTACTATATATAAAGTTGGTATTAACAATTTTCTCATTGGTTTCAACTTTCCTAGGCAACTACACAAATTAACCTTGAAATAAACCGTTTCTAACAAAGAATCCCAGTTCACAATTCCTGAATAAACCCAGCATATTGTCTTATTGCAACTGCTGTAAGAAAAACCCTGCTTTTACATTCACCTCCTCATTCCAGCTCCTTCAACTCCTGTATGCTCACAACATAAAACTGTTCCTGCTTTTATATTTTCGAAATTAAAATACATTTTTACACTTTCTCCACCCTAGCTGCATAAACACAAAGATGGATACGATGACTAATGATCTTGAATGTTCCCACCAAGCCCAAGAAATATTAGATAGTTTATGGTTACGAAAAGTCAGAATTATTCAATATTGATATGAGCTAGGTGTTATCATTTTCAATTCTATTTTTGAAATAAGTGCAAAATTATTAAAGTGTTGCAGGTCGTGTTCACTTTAGAAATGTTTTGCATACTACCAATGCATCACCAGAAATGTGCGACTATAAATGTGCATTTCACCTTCAGTTGCACTATTATCTTTATTTGTAATAATGCAGGGAGACCACAATTCTGCAACAACTCCCCCCATCCTTAAACAATTTTCTCTATTCTTTTGTTTCTTTATCAAACCATTAGCAGAACCCAGCAGACGTCATGAGCTCTCTCCCCATCCTGCTGCCCCTCTCTTACTCTCTGCCCCATTGGATTGGGAGCACTATCTAGTGGAGTTATAACAAAAGGAACAAAAACCTCCATGTAAAAATACAAAGACGTGTCAACTTTCTTGGAGATCGATCAAACGGTATCATTCGACAGTGGTGTAGTTCATCGATCTGATACATAACATCCATTTTTATACAGAGATTATCATGAAGCCATCACAAAGTGAGTGCCATTATTACCATGCTATTTCCCTTTCTCTCTCTCACTCTCTCTCTCTCTTCTGATTACTTGGTAATTACTATTATTTTGACCTTCTTTCTGGGTACAGTAGCATTTTTATTTGTGTATGATTTTAAAAATGTTTGTGTTCGTTTGATCACAACAGATTCAATTACAGTCTTTTTGTAGGGGATTAGAAAACTGCAGAATTAGTGTTTTTAGAAGTAAGAGCCAAAGAATATTTTTGCCAATGTTTAGTCCAATGACTTTTTTAAAATTAAAGGTTAATAATATTAATAAATGTACAGAATTAATATTCTGTATTTTATTCTATAAGCAGAATTTCCCAGTATTTTCTCCATTTTTCGTCAGTCCCTTTAAAAGTGTAAAAGAGGGGTTTCACAATAATTCTTAATTCCTTTCTTGCTGCCATTTACACAATTGAGACAAAAGTTATGTAATGCTGCGGTAAAAAACTGAATTTTTGGGAGAAAAACTTTTTGCCAGGCCCTGGTAACAAAAAAGTGGATAAATCCAGTTGCTAAATTTAGAAAAAAATATTCGCTAACACACAATGTAGCAAGAATCCATGCTTTGTGGGTCCTTGATACTGAAAATCTATTGACTGCAAAAGTCCTTCACTCCATCCACGCTATTGGTTAAATCTTTCAGACAATATTCTTCAAATTTGATATTCCTCAATCAATCTGACTGATGTAGCGGCCCCTTGAATTTGAAACTGATATTCTAATTTTCAAACCACTAATAAAAAAATAAAAAATTTAAAATAAATAATTTTAAAACGCAACATTTTTTAATTAAACCATTATCCAAAACTTTGTTATTTAATAGTGTGAAGAATGTTTAAAAGAATGGTGCAGGTCCCTTGTTCATTGAAAATCCTAATTTTTCAAATATTGCAAGAGTTCAAAATTTTTTCAGCATCTTCCTACAACTAAAATATTGAAGATAGATATTTTTTCCATTAGTGAAATCTGTTCCTTAAAGAGAGATTTTGAAATAAGCTCATGCACATTTTTTTGGAAATTTAAGTATTTTTGTGCAATTTCATGTGAAATACACACGATTTTTAATTTCGTTTTAACAATTTTTTCTCATTAAACAGCACTAATAATTTTGATTAAATTTTGACCACAGATAGTTAACAGAATGCTGATGGGAATAGTGCAGGTCTCATTTTCGTTAAAATTTTTTATTTCGTTAAAAATTTTACAAAATTGCAAAAATTTCAAATATTTTGGGGCAAGCTTCCTTCTACAATTAAAAATATAAACATTTTTTTCTTAATAAAATGTGTTGATGAAAAAACAGTTCAAAAAATATCATGTACAATTTTTTGCAAATTAGTACTTTTTGTGAAATTTTGTGTTAAACATGGGTAATTTTTATTCCATTTTAACAATTTTTTCTAAAAAAAATAAAATAAAATAAAAGAATTTTTTGATTAAATATGGTCCTTTAAGTGCGTAAAAAAAATTTTTAAGAGAATGTTTCGGTTTCATATTAGTAAAAATGCCTGATGTTTTGAAAAATTACAAAAGTGTTTTGCATCTTCCTACAACTACATTTTTGATGATATAATTTTGTTTCTTAGAGATATGTTTTTGTCAAAAACCGATCATCTAATGTCATGTAGAATTTTTCAAAAATATGAGTATTTTTTGTTTAATTTGGCATGACACATAATAAACTTGAATTTTCTATACTCCGTGGACGTAATTTGTGAGGCATTTGGAGACAGTTAGATACCATGCAAGTTACAATTTGCATATTTCATAATTCTTTGTTCATTTCTTACATTCAAGCTTTTGTTATATATTTACAAATTAATGTTTTAGAAATTATTTAAACACTTTCTGATAAATCATATTTTTTGTCTGTTTTGCGAGGAATGTATTTGCATTTTCAATGTATTGATGCATTTTCTTTCAAGCAATCCGCAAACCTTAATTAAAAATCAGCCCAATTAGGATTTACTTTTTTTAAATACAATTAAAATGTAATAGGAAAGAAAACTTGCTAGCCTTCAGGAATATCAGATTGGAATGCAACAATGGCATTCATTCTGCACTGCGAGAAGCAGTTATAATTGTCAAATGTGTGTTGATAATTGCTTGAAAATATTAAATTTTTCTACCAAATGTTCTATAATTTGTAATGAGTCTTACAGAATATTTTGACTGAGATGTGTTAATTCAGAGAGAAATTGTAGTATAAATAGTATTGCATTATATAGGGTGTTAAAGTAAGAGCTGTTTTAGCACCACTAGTTTGCCATAACAGTAGACCCATACAAAATTAAAGCATTCTTAATCTTAACATAAACTAAAAGTATTATCACTCTTCTGACCTGATCCTCCTCTTCTTCATCATCATCCTCGTCATCACTATCGTCACTACTACTGCTGTCATCATCTTTGGCCGAACCATCTGAGACATCAGCATGTTCTTTCTTAGAACTTTCTTTTCTTGCAGAATATTCCTTCAGTTCTTCTTGCGACAGGCTCTACAGAATATAAGACAGAGTCTCAATTGCAAATAAAAGATTTGAATACACAAGATAAATAAATTGAACTTAATATAAGGAGCACCATGTACATACAAAGAACACAAAAAAAGAATAAAAATCATTGTTTAAATAAAATTACATTTAGAAATTTCTCATAATCTTGAATGTATTTTGTCTTTATTTCAGAGAGCTTTTTACGGTATTTTGCTTTATCAGCATCTGGCAACATTTGCCACAATTTAGGAGCTTCTTTTTCTGAGTAACTTTGACTTTTGTCTTGAAGCAATGCCTTAACGAAAAGATGATACTCATTCCTGAAACAACAAAATTCAAAATTAAGTATGACGTAAAGCAGCAGAAATATTTTTACTTCCTTAAATAGAACAGAATACCTTGGTGGAGGTTCTGGTTCTCCTTTATACAATCCAGAAGTTTCATTCTTTGGATGCTTACTACTTTTTGTTCTTGTGGGCTAAAACAACAAAATAATAAATAGTAAAAATGTCAAGCTCAGAACACACCTCTCAGCTTTTACATTTCACATTCAAAATTATGAAAAATTCTCTACATTAGAACTTTTCTTGAACTCTCCATTCAGTTTTCATTCAAAAACACTCAAAATTTAAAATTGTACTAAAAAATATTTCACCCAAAATGAATCATAAATACTTCTTTTCAGAAGACAAACTACAATATTTGTTTTTTCTAAAATAAAGTTTGAAAATCATACTTGGTAGACCAATCATAATTATATAAGTTATATTATTTAGTATTTAACTAATTGAGTGAGGATATCAAATATATTAGTTGTATGTCTAGTAACAAGACAAATAGAATCAGAGAAATTTTGATAGACCACTATTTATGACATTTTTTGTATTTTTCATTAATGTTGTCTAACAAGTCAGTTTTCACCTTTTTCTGTCACTTTAAAGTATTTTCGTTGATTTCTTGGATTTTAATATAATTTTAATGGAGCTTGCTTGAAATAATGTTTACAAGAGGCCAAAAATGTTCTCCACAGACTTCCTTATTGACCTGTTCGATTTCTTCGCTCAGAAATTGTAAGGTCAGTCGTGAGTATGTAATGTCAGGTCCCTGTGACTCCTATCACCCCCATGGTCGGTTCGGCCAATTTCGTGATAACCAACAGATTTCCTGGTAAAGAAATCCAGTCCAAACCAAAAGTTTGCACTTTAACGAAAGGAGGAAGCCTCGATTACATCGGTGTAACATATCCAACAGCTTGAGTTCTTCATCCAAAGTGATCAATGTTTTAGGTCATCACAATCTGCCCCATACTTATAAGTATGTGTTCATTTATTTATTTTCGGATTTACTTGTGCTTTTTTAAAAGAAATTAATACAACACATTTGAACAATTTGAGCGATTGAACACACCTACAAGCTGGAAGTTCTTCCTCAGTGGACAGTTTATAACTATTTTATATACAAATCTATTAATAAAACTGAATTAAATTGAATAAAGAGTGTCCCAGGAGGAAATCTCAATCTTTTGAGAGGCCACTGTATAAGTCATCTACACACAAAGTTTACATGAACATGTGTCCTATTCTGAAGGGTTTTTGAGATGTAGCCATTTGAATGTTCAGTATTTTGGATATGATGTACAATAATGTTCTTTAGTCCTGCATGCTGGGTCACTTCCTGAAACCTCTTACTTCATGAAATCAGTTGTCAGTAATGATTGTTGATGCAACATCATGGGTGTATTGTGCTAATGCAATCCATCTCCACAAATGAGTTCGCTTATACATTGTATGTTTGCTTTGTCTTTTGCTATGGTAATGCCACTGCTTCTGTAGAAAGATCCAGTTAATTGTTTCCCACGTGCAGACTGCTGGAGGAAAGTACTTTTGGCATAGTGTAAATGATATTTTGTGAATGTGGTACAATACTCTCATCTTTCGATGAGAACATCAACTTGTGGACGAAAAGGAAATTATTCTTCAACCCTACAAATAACAGAAAGACTTTCTGCTCGTCTCCATTTCTCATGAATACAAGTTTGGCAAACACTGAATAAGGCTTGTATCCAAATCACCCACAGTGTGAATATATTTCATGTGTCTACAATTTTCACACAAGTTATGCACTAATCACCAATTGCGTCCATTCATAGTAAACACTGATGAAGCTACTTTCACTATGGAACTTCAGGTTCCAATTCAACACGCAATGCACCTCAATTTCACGCAATTTGAAAAGTGCATTAGTATTGATTGTAGGATTTTTGAAAAGGTTTTATGGTATGTAAACAGTACCTTCTATGCCACTTGAAAAAATAATACCAATTCTGAAAATCAAGTTTAGAAAGTGAGTTGTAACTTGGAGACCCTTCAGAATAAAAAAAAAAAACTGATACTGCCACCTCCCAAAATATTAAGGTTTCCACCTGAACACTGATATAAAATTTAATCAATCTCAACCAATAGACTCTCTTTTATTTCTTGATATCCTATTTTTCAGCAATGGGAATTTCAAATCATACTTTTAGCAGAAAACAATTTTTCCTTTCCACATTAACCTGCCAGCAAAAAGGAAAGTCCAAATTATGGCTAAGTGGTTCATTAATTATTGTAATTTAATTTTTGTAAAATTATCTAATCCTTAGTAGCCAAAATAAGAACACTGTTTTAATGAGTAATTCTTATCCTGAAAATTTATTGCTCTAGGATGGTCAAGAGGTTTTTTGTTAGAAAATAGATGTGCTCTGGCAATCAACCACTTTCTCATTTGAGATTATAATTATTATTATTTTCTTTACAATCACCACCTTTTACTTACAATCAATTATTAATTATTTAGAATATGGTGAACCCTTGACACCCCTATGTCAAGTGAGGCTCAGCACTGGAACTGATGTTCCTTTCCTTTTCCTTGCCCCTATCACTCGACATCTAGAAGTTATCTTTCTCTTCTGACCTCAGAATTCATTCAAATTTCAACTGGATAAGACCAACTGAAGAAAACTCTTGGTAGAAGATTATTATGCCCATTGTATATAATTGTATGCCCATAATTTTATATTGTTGAACAGTTTGGTAGCCTTAACTGCCTTTGGTAGTCTTAACTAGATAATATATTGACCACATTGCTGCCTCATGCTATCGAATATGTCAGTGGGAACAGTGACATCACTGGAGGTGGTGAAGAGAGACAGGCATTTGCCTAGTTACAATAGCTGAATCGCTAGAGCACAACTAGCCAAAGGGGAACAAACTTGATTTCTGTTTCAGCTTCCAGAAATTTTGTGAAGAACAAGACACTAATTAACAGATTATCATGGACAAACAATAGAAAGGATGTTTATTGTCACACAATTATATGTAACATATTTCATTAGAACGTTTACTGCCAGTGTAGTTGTGATAATGTCAAACCAAACTTATTTTCATTATTTCTCAACAAAAATACCATATCTTGTGTTTTCCCAAACAAGGAACATTAACAATTCGCCAATGTAATGAGCGAGTCAAGGTTGCATATCAGTAGGAGTGAAACACAGAGCTGACTGGAACACATTAGAAGCACAAAAAGTTCGACTTCATATGTTTCCTTAGACCATTGTTGACAATAGTAAGATTTAATTAGATTGTTTAGATACAAAGATATCTCTTAATAGTAATGGAGATGGCATTTTGGCTTTTTCTACAAGCCATTAAAATATAAATTGCTAGAACAACATTAAAAATGAAGTTTTACCTTCTTCCCTTCAACAACCTCTGCCACTTTTGGTTTAACATTCTTTCTAGCTTTTGGCAGGTTACTCTGCAACTCCTCTTGACGTTTGTCTTCAGGAAGAGATTCAAGGTATGTAGCATATTCCAGTTTATATTGATCCAACATCTATACAAACAAAAAATAATTTAATTTTCGATTGTATATAAAAGCATTATTTATACAAGTATACATACTGTTCAAGATGCCAGTTTTCCATGGTGTGGAGGATCTCCTAGATAATTTATAATGACCTAAACTACAGTACTCACAGTGTATAAGCGACTGACAGTTCAATGCACTGTTGCCACACATTATTACGCACTTGACATCACCTATATCACAGATTAATTAAATCTCAAAACCTTAACTCTTACTCACAGGTTGACACTTCTTGATATCAGATTCATAACTTTTGTCAAAGCCGAACCTTATCACCTCCGCGACTTCATTCCAGTCAGATGAGCAGCAACGCTGAATCCTGGCTCTAAGAAAGTAAACAAATCCTCGCCAGCTGGTTGCTGCAGAGCAAGTCACATAATGCACCACAGCGAGAGAAATGTCAAAGTCACTAATACACTGCTAGTACTGAAAGTAAAGTTTGAGTCTAAAAGTTTAAGGAATTGGAAAAATGCACTGTGTGATCGTTCTTTCACAGATAAAACTAACTCCACTGAGTACCTGAAAAAACTCTACTCATTTTATTAAGTAATAAAATTTCATGACAGAACTTTCCACTCAAAAGCATGGCAAGTACTGGAAAAAGAATGTTAGCCATATCCATTGTATGCTGTAAAGAGAATATATTAAAAAATCAGCTGAATTATAACTTATTATTTAAATTACTTTCAGGTAGTCTTACATCAGAAGTGAGGAAAAAATAAAAGTTCGTGAACCATGAAATTGACTTACAGAGAAAAGGAAATATTTCTGAAAAAGAAAGAGCTAAAGTGCTCTAATGATTCCTCACACTGCTAAAAACTGTGCAATTTGCAACTTTTATCAATAATCAAGGTTCACATTTGAAGCGGCAACTATAATTGTAAACAACAAATCTTTTTTATAGTTTTTTAAGTCTGTAATGTTAAAATTAAGTAAAGTAAATAAAGATAAAATATTCCTAATTTTATCCAAGCCTCATAGAAAAAAAATCATATCTATTAAACTCTTCAAACTTATGCCCAAGAATTCTTGTAGAAACAGTAGAAGTCATAGTTGCATATTAACGATTTTTTAATATTATAATCAGTTCAAAGTAATTACCCAAAAACAGATATTGAGTTTTTAATCATATTTTGGAAGCATGCAATATTTTCTACTTATCGTATTTTCCCGAATATAAGACCAGGATGTTTCCTAAACACCTCATTATAAAAATACAAAGTTGTCTTGAGTTTGCAGATTCAGCCTAGTTGGTTAGAGTTTGTGTTTTTACATTCCCTTTCCATGTCACAAAACGCATAAATGTTGATATAACAATAAGCGTTATAGCGATAAAAATATAAGTGGTATAGAATACTTGATTATATTCACGAAAGCATCTTGGTTTCCCTCACAAACTTCCTAGGCAATTCACATTAATAGTTTTGAATGGGCCAATAAAGAATGTTCAATGGCGTAGTTTCAAGTGAAACACAACTTGAGAATGAAGTAAAAAAAAGGTCACCGATATTTTGTTAAACAACGATCAACAATGTCATGAGACTTCTTAGATGAATGTGACCATGAGAATCTGTGCTTGTACAAAATACAAAGGAACAAAAATCACTGCGTTGAAAGCAAGCAATCCAATCACAAAAACATTAAAAAAATTTTTTGAAAACCGAGATTCTGAGCAATTTTCTGGTATGAGCAGAGTGACGTTCCACCGGTTTCACTCCCCCACCCCCCCAACCCACCTCTAAGCATCACCAATCTAACACGAAGCAAAAAGAATATAAAGCTCTTAGGGATGGAAAGGCATGAAGTAAACAAAATAAGACAGAATTATGCCTATTCATTTCAGAAGTATCATACAATTCAACAATGTTTATATGGACCTCAGTTATAGGATAGCCATGTGAATAATGAGAACTGCTACTATATTGTGCACATCAAGGTGCACAATAAAAAAAAATTTCAGTGTGGCAGCGCAGCTCTTAACAGTCTTGCTCCGTGACTTCCCGTGTTAGCTTTCAAGCATGAAAATATTCCAAGGAATAATTTAAAGTTCAAGCAGCGAGTATCATACAAAAAGGACACTGCATTTCTGTTGCAACAACCACCCAGCCAACAACATGTTCCATTAGAATAACCACCAATGGCATTAAATTGAATCTTGACATCATCAAAAGTTAAATAGGCACAAACAAAAAAGTAAAACCAGAAAAGAAAAACGAAGGGGAGGGGGAAAAAGAATATGAAACAATTGAATGCCACAGTTAATATCCTTCTGTTCTACATGTAGCGTAATTTATGAACAAGTGAATATCACACTCCGCTCATAACCAGTAGATTGCTAGAGAACCCTCCCTAACTCCCCAAACTTGGAAACCTTTTGCCACATTACCTGCAAAACATAAGAATGGATACATAACAGTTGGCGGTTTGCAACTTGAGCACATGAACAATAAACTTTGCAAATTTTAGGGATATTTTATAAAAGAATGTGAAAAAAGGGTCAAAGACCATAAAAAGAGCAGGTCTGGAAGAAAATCTGGTGACAGAGAAGGAAATGTACGTAAGTGTCATCAGATCAACTATATCAACTATGCTTTAATTTTTTTTTAAAGTGGACATTGTCATCAGGTCATTTTTACATCTCTTGCCTTATAAAATAAATCTTTTTCACAGTGGCAAGCACATTTCTGAGGTCATGAGCCCTGTTAAGAAGGAAGGAAAAGGTCATCATTTTAATTTTAAAAAAGTCATTTTAAATGGCAGGAGGTATAACAATGACCTAATGTCATTGGTCATTTGAAAAAAATCGAAATATAAGAACAAAAATTTCAGAGTAGTAAAAAGTCAAAAGAGACCACACTGTAGGAAGAGGGCCAAAAAAGAAAGAAAAACAATGAGGCTTATAAAGATTAATTGGGTAGTGACAAAAGCCTTGATTAAAAGGATTTTTAAGGAACATGAAAATAGTGATAGCTCAGGCAGAAGTTTTAAGTACTCCAAGGAACATATATTTAAGAACATATATTTTAGTTAATAAAATATTTAAATAATAAATATTTTATAATGCAGTCAGCACATCAAAGGCAAATATAAAAAATATATATTAATAACAATACCAGTACATGTGTATTAGAAAATTAAAGGATTGCGAATAATGTAACCATAAACATTTTGTTATTATTATATATATATATATATATATATATATATATATATATTTTAACATTTTAAATCCTCAAAGTTTGAAAACCCACAATATTGATCAAAGTTCAATAGCATCCTCATTATTTAATAAGATGTGATAAATGTTTGACACCTCATCAAAACCTAACCAAAATATTTATCAAAAAATCGAAACCCAAAAATTTTATTAACCAAAACCAGAACGTAATAAGGAAATTTAATCTGTCTGCTATCAGAAGTTTCATGTGTTTTGAATCATTTTTAAACTGTGTTCATTCATTGTTAAAAATAACACACTGAGAATAACACAAGTGAAATTTGTAACAAATTAAGTAATAGTAATTAAACAGTTACATTAAAAAAATACATTACTTACATGATTCACTCGCTCTTGGTATTTCTTTTTCTGAGTATCTTGTAAATTTTTCCACATTCGAGATATCTCTATCATTCGCTGTTTTGGAGAGAAATCTTTCATATGATCACTGGCCAACATAAGTCGTGAAAAAAGGCTGTATCCAGAATTTGGAGGTTTCTCAGGCTTCCCTGCCACTCTAAAAATGAAATAAAAGGAAAGGCTAAGGAGCTTACAATTAGACAACATTACTATTCTTGTTATAGATCATTTGCATTTCTACTATTATTCCTGTTGTTGTTACTCCAATTAATTAATATTAATTATATATTATATCATTATTATTGTTATTATTATTATCATCGTCATTATTATAATCATGATTCAATTTTTCATTGTTATCAATTTAATTATACTAATAAATCAATATTTAACATTTACGACAAATAGAAGAAATATGTGCCAAAGTAAGTTCCCACTCTTTTACTGAAACTCTTTTCAAAATACACTGAAACCCCTGTTTTACACCGCACTAGAGACGTTTTTTTTTTTTTTTTTTTTTTGCACAGATTTTGTTTCAAAACACTTTGTCAATCTAAAAACAATAAACAATACATTCAAACTTCAATTGAAAAGAAATGATTCTTAGAAAAATAAATGTATTTGAAACTGCGAACAATCACTTCTTCACCCAGTCTAAAATTGACATTTGCTTTTTGTTTTCGAGCTGTTTTACAATGTAATTTGTTTTCTATGTCACAGCATTAAACCAACACACTTTTTTCTACATTAAATTGTGGAAAATATTTTCAAACAGTGTCAAGTGAAGGTACGAAGGTAACCTTTTCTTCCTCGTCAGACATTTCCTTCCCTTCAACAGTACATACTTGATATTGAATCAGGTTAACAGACTGAACCTCAGTTGTTAAATCATCATCCACAGTCACATAATCTTGGAAGTCACAGTCACTTGCCTTCAACAAGAGCCAGCCTTGCTTTCTGTGTGCTGTTAACATTAGAAGGCTCAATGTTTTCCATTTCACCTTCAATTTGAAACCTACATTTTTTAATCAATTCTGTACCGTTTCAGGAGATATTTGTCTCCAAGCGTCAGTGACAAAATGCAATGCTTGAATGGTTAATTCAATTGTTGAAGCATCTTTAAGGATCCCTCCTTTAATCATTGCTGGTGGCTGTAGAACAGTTTGGTGGCAAAAATATACCTTAAATTTCACAGCTCACTAGTTTCTTTTGGACAAGCAGCACAATGATCAATAAACAGGACAATTTTGTGATTCTTGGCACCCCATCTGCCTATATACTTGTGAAGGAAAGTCTTCAAAAATTCTCCCAGTCATCCAGGCTTATTGCTTTGCCATCCATTTGTTGGAATAGTTTAATGTTTTTAAACCATTGGGGATTCTGAAACTTACCCATAACTTACAGACAAAATTTTTTGCTTCAGTCAGCATTACATGCCAACAACATGGTGATTCTTTGTTTTGATTTAATGCCCCTTTAACCCTTGAATGATTAATAATATATTCAGTCACACTAGCGGGCACACATTGCACTCAATGCAACATAGCGATTTTTCCATTTTATGTGCACAAAGATAAAATCTCATTATATAACTATAGTATAATATTGTTTAGCTCATTTAGAATATCCGTATTTTATAACATTAAGAATTATCTTTTAATTTCTCTGATTAAGACAATTTATCTAAACCATGTATGTAATTACCAAATTGTAAACTCATCTGTCATCAAATTATGCTTTATACAGCATTAGAACATATACAGTGATAATAAAACTTGTCATTCTCTTTGCATGTGAACTGTCTCCACATTTGACACATGAGTGTTGTGGTATTCTTCACTCGGCTGCATGTCACACATTTGCCTAGTTTTTCGTTTGACTTGTGCTCTTCTATTGTCTTATCATAGCTACACTAACCAAGAACATATAGATACCCAAAAGAAATGAAGAAATTTTTGCTCTTCTAATTATGCGAGTTTCAAACAACAAAAATGCCAAATTGTGCAAACATTTTCAGCGGTCTTTTATGTTGTCATGCAGGTTGCCTTCAAGAGAACGAGTGCATTCTCACCTCCAACGTACAGTAATCTGAAGAAAAGACATTGGCCACCTGATAACCCTTGACATGAAATACCAATTGCACATTTGATCCTCAGAGTATCCACTCCTCCTTTTGTGGCATTATAATGCACTCTGTTGAATGGCTTTCTCAAATCAGTCTGTCAAGTTTGTCATGCATTGTTGAAAGAAGGACTACTGATCTACTTTTCTTTGGAACATACGAAACTAGAATAATAATATTCTGGTATCCAAAAGTAGATTTTTCTGTTTATGTTTTGTTAGGTAGAAATTCAGGAGGTACTTTTTTTTCACAGTCCCTACTATTGTCAAACCAATATCTAAGAACAGTTTTGACGAAGAATACTTGGGTAGTGATAGTCTTTTGTCACGTTACTGTTGGTCTTTCATATATTGGAAACTAGTCTCAAAGCAATAACATCCAGAAAATTTGACACTCAATAAGGGGTCCCATCCTGCTTTCCGCAGAGGACTCCCGCGTAGATTTCAATATCACAGCTTAGGAAATGGCTATTATTAGGTTGACAGAGATCGTTCTAACACTATTAGATGACTGAGACCCTGCTGTTGGAATATTTCCCATGGTCACCTCCATAATGTTCAGTTAAAATTCCTGAAAAGCAAAAATGTATGTGTGTTGCACTCTCTGCAACAATATGCCTGCTTGAGGGTTAAAAGCCAATGTTTTGTTAGGTTGGAGATTGAAGAACATACCAGTTTAGTCTGAATTTAAAATATTCATTTCTTAGCCCTCAGTTACCTGATGAATCTGCTGTTGCCAGTCTGAAACAGTAGCTGGATTCACACTTGCACATTCTCCAGAGGCAGTTTGGTAAATTATATTCTGATACCTAGAAGTCTTTCATTCCTAGGTGTGCTGTTATACATAGCGCTTTACACAGTTTCCAATTTTTTGCATTGGAGACATTTCATGATTTTAGCAACTTCGAAAACGTTTCGCATCTCACGTAACACTTTTGAAATTGCTCACGCTGTTCCACTATATAATTGAAAGTGGACACTTTCGCAGCAAGGTGTACGTGCTTCCCAACATGAGCATCAACTTCTAAAATATGTATTTTGCTGTTCTAAAATCCGTAACACTTAAGTAACTGTATGCCCACCACCCTTCCTGAAACTGACACAGTCATTGCTGCCTTTTCTTTCAGAATGTCCATCTAAATTAAAGAGTTCTGCGCAAAAATGTAAATATCTGGGTTTACAACACAAGAGGACATCACAAGTCATACTTAAAATTGATAAAAATATAAATCAGGAAAAGGTAAAATCAAGGAAGATTATACATTTACTTATACAAATCTTTTGTCAGGGCTACTCGATTATGACATAAATTCCAGGAAAACAAAATCAGTTTCACTTTATACAACACCTACGTTGCTTGTACAATTTTACTATGGTATAATTCACTCACATATACAGTATGGAATTGAAATTTGGGAGGTGCATGTAAGTGAAATATGGACAGAACGACACTACAGAAAAGGGCTGTTAGGCATTTTCAACTTACAACCTAGACAATCATGTAGAAGCTAATGTAGGAAAAATAACAATGAATGATGTAAAACAATATGTAAAATCTTCCAAGACTCCCATGAGTCCAGAGTATTGCAACAGAATGGAAATCAGCTAATATTACACCAGTTTTCAAAAAAGGTAGTAAGCTAGATCCCGCTAACTACAGGCCAATTAGCTTGACCAGTTCGATATGCAAAGTCTTTGAGTGGATTCTGGAGAACAAGATACTCAACTTTATTTTGAGAACTGGACGCATACCACTGCACCAACACTGCCTGATACCACGAAGATCTATAATTATTATCCTACTATTAATCTAACAGCAAGACTGGACAATGGATCTACACAATGGCAACCCTACAGAACCACAGAAGAAATAAAGGCTCGTGGTGTCATCCACCTAGTTGTTGGTTGTCCACATAATATAAAATAAATAATTCTTTTCAACATCAGCACAGAAACTAATTAATCAATACAAGATAACGAGTTAAGTTTTTTATGAAAATTACGAAGGTAATTACAGTTTTACATTTATAAAATGTGAGCTCTACCAATTTCCTCTATCTGTCTTCTAACAGCCTGATCTACGCAATGTAGTAGTTACAGTAAAAACTGCTTCAGTAATCTCAATTACTAATGTGCTTTAGAGGAACTCCGAGTTTGTAAACAATTATATAGTAACAGAATTTGCTAAATAGACACAATGTGGTATGTCATCTTGGCACATACACACACTAGTATTTTTTCAAGCAATTTCAAGTTTCCATCTCGTATCATGGTCCTCCTAGTTCCTCACTGGATGATAAATTCATAAAATATATGCTTGTAGACAACGAAGACTAGATGTCACAGAGGCAGCCCAAAACATTGAATATGAAGAATTTTTGAAGCTCATGAAATGCTTCACTAAATGTGAATGCTTCAACAAATCCACTTTCTTCCACCAATAAATAATGTTTATCCACAATGCATTAGATGCAGTTTATTTAACAAAATTTCATTAATGTTTCCTTCTACACAATTCAAAAATTGTACTTAAAAACATCTGAAGTCCTGGTAACAATTTTACATAAACAATGGAATGAAAGTTGTGTAATAAAGCGACATGTTAACACAAAATAAAATACTAGTTCACTAGAATATGTATGTTACCTCTCACGGAGTGTCTTCTCCTCTTTTGTTAGAACATTCTTAACATTGCCTGGAACAAACTCAGGATTTTGGGACATGTAAGCTTTGAGCTCTTCCTGGAAAGAAAAGAACATTATTCTAATGGCATTCATCTCCTTTTTTATAAACTTTACTAGAAGACAAATACAAAGAAAAAGCACTTTAAACTTACTGTGTATCGGGCCTCCTCTTCACAGGCCCAATTAATCCAAATCACCTTCTTTTTGTCTGGCATATTTTTCCACTGCTCTTTACATTTTTCAACAAAGCCACTTTTGTCAAAACCAGGATCATTCTTGTGTCGTTTCAATTTGTCCTCAAGAAATAGCTGAAATGAACAGTTGTTAAGTGAACTTCAAACCAAACAAAATAATAAAATCTTAGTCAATATTTCCAAAGAGAAAAGACAGACAGGAAGATACCACAGAAAAAAGGAGACCTGCACAGTCAGACAAAGACACATGCACGCAGATGTGCCCACAGGCAGGCAGACACACAGGTAAACCTGCAGAGAGAATGAAAAAAGAAGAAAAAATACATACCTTAAATGGTGGCAAAGGTTTCTTTGGACCAAGTACAGATCTTGAATCATGTTTTTCCTGTTTAGGAATAAGACCAGGATGTTCTTGGCTGAAAGAACATTGCAAGACATTGGAGCTCATTATCATCAAACATTTCAAATATTATTGAAAAATACATTAAACCCTTGTTATCACAAATTTCAAGGAACTCATATAATCAATGTTCATGTTACCAATTATTATAAATGTCTGCATTACAAGCTTTCCTTACCCGAACTCAAATTTTGTTTATGTTATGTTGAACGTCATGAGAAGCAAATTCATATTACCAAGAATTTAACGTACAAAATTAGTACTTAGAAATTGAAAAGCATATTTTCTTTTTAGTGAGCGAGAATTGTAATAACAAGGCAGCTGCAATGAATTTTTTTCTCAAATCAAACTGCATCATTTTTCTGAATATATTGTATCTTATAAACAACTGCTCTGAACAATTTTATATTGTTTAACAACTTTATGCTTTTTAGCATTAAAAAATTATTCGCTTTCATAAAAATAAATTGCAGTCTAGACCAACCATAAGATAGGACATTATTTATGGGACCACTGACTTACAGGACATGTAGACTTACTAGAATTGAATCATCTTTTCATCATATTCCTTCCTCTGGACAGCTGCCATGTCACTATATTTCTTCTTCTTTTTCTCAGGTAGTGCTTTATACATATCAGCTATGTACTTGGAGATCTCAGTCTTCATGCATATAAAAATATTAATAAATAGAAAAAAAAGGATCACACATTAATATTACATTCTCAAACAATACTCCCAACTTCACATAATTTTTAATTCCAAAATACTCAAATTTATGTTCAGATATAAATTTAGTTTTTAAACTTCCTAGTTTTAACATCTTTGTCTGAAGAAGTTAAATATTTCCACAATTAACAATGGAAAAATTACATTTTAATACACTGCTGAAGGGTGAACAAAAACAATTTGAATATTCTAAAAAATCTACTGTAAAATTTGCTGGCAATACTTTTCCTAGTGACAGCTCTACAAGAAAATAATACATACCATCTCAAGACCAGGATGTTCCTTTGCCACTTTGTCCTTTGTTGCTAAATAGAATAGCATGTAAGAAGAAAGAGGCCGCCGAGGCATGTCTGGATGTCTATTCTGTAACAAGCAAAGTAAAATACAAACAAATCCATGTAAGATACGTGTTGAGATGTATTTAATATATTTGGAAATAATTTTATGCAAGATTTATCTTTTTTTGTAGTTGTATCATTTGAGTTGTTCTATATTGCAACAATATAGAACAATTACTTTACAATATATACAATTACTTTAAAGACCACCAGATTTATTGTTGTATAATAATGCCAAATTAGCCCATAATTTTTCCTTTATCGTTTTCAAATCTAAATGCTTTTGTAATCTCTTTAAACATACCACTGTTGTTGCACATAAATTGATATTAAGCACTTTGAACAATCATGCTTTAGATAGTACACTGACAGACAATTGGCTGTGGAAGTATTGGGAAGTAAGTAAATATTCCAAAATAATAGTAAAAATTGTTGATGCACAGATATGTAAGAATGACTATGCAAATCCCCAAAAATTCTATTCAAATTTGTTGATGTCAAAGAGTTGACTCTTATAAACACCAAAGTTACAATGAAAAAACATTTATAGAAAATATAAAACACTATATATAGTGTCCCTTGTATCAGGAAATAAGGATTGGTTCAAAAAATTTCCACCTACAAGTGGAGTGAGATTCAAGAAAACAAATTTATTTTTATAAATTGTCAATTAATATTCAATATCTGAAGGAAAGCAACTAAATCACCCTAATGTATTTTCCTAGAGTCCTCGTTTGCAAAACAACCCCAAACTCTCACATAATGTCAATCACAGTGTATGGAAGGGAGAATCCAAATTTCAATACTTTTGGCAGTTTGTTTTGACAGGTTCATTTTGTAATGACAGTAGTTGAAATAAAATGAAATTAAATCATATATAATATTTGAATCAAATTAATTTGTGTATAAATTTGGACACAAAAAAATGACTAAAAGAATTAATGAGGTAAAAGTCAGGGAAAAGTTATGAACATACATCTAACATTAGCATCTCAAGAATTTCAACTGAAAGTACACAATTCGTAACGGTATTATAATGAAAGAATATAATACATTACATTGTAGAGAAATTTAATTGGCAGGTACATTCCAACTGCAGACATGTCAAATTAAGAATGATTTCAATAGAGTTCAGGTTTCTAAAACGTGTAGATAACATATGTTGAAATAATTAAATCTGTTCAATGAATTGGTTGCCCCAACCGGGACTCTAATCCGGGCCTTCTGGTTTAGGCCCAGCTGGAATTGCTTCCAACAAGGTGACAGGATGGTGACAATTATATAAATTGAAATAGCACTAGTCTGTTAGCTATATCTAGGGGGAATTCTATCATACAATATTAAACTTTCTGACAGAACAGAGTACAGAAAGAGTACTGTGATCAATCAGGAGGTTTACAAATAGAAGAAAAAATTCAATTTCAAGAAAAATTAAGTCATTTTTTGAACAAGGAAAACAAAAGTAAAATGTACCTGCTTCCGGCTCCTATAAAAGTGAGTCCATGGTTCTGCTGCCCATGCTTTCCCATCTTCAATTAATTCCCTCAATAATCTGAACTTTCGCACCCGTGCTTGCACTTTCATCCATGTGTCTTTGCACTCTTGTGCAGACCGACACCCAAAACTTACCTGAAAACAAATTATTGTGAATTAGTTAGTTATCACTTATTTCTTACCTATATTCATGTGTGGTCCATTCAGGCCCATAGATTATCTCAACACCGTCTAAAATAGTTGAACTGTAGACCACAATGCTCTGAAATTTGTTCTTCCTCCAGCCAGATGAGCCTAGTGCCAGCTGTTAATACCCTCAAGTGGCAGTTCAGGATGTGCAGTTTAGAGGTCAGGGATAATCTCCTAAGTGATTGACATTTTACTGATATGATCACTAAAACGAACATTGTAAGAATTCATACATATCATGTTGAAAACCACATGAGAATATATATGCCTGTGAATGAAGTTATCAAATGGATGCAAAGGCCACGCTGTATATACCCATTCTAAAGAACCTGAATATTTATCTTCATGAGACTTTTAATTAAACTCAGATTCGACTAAATTTTAATCACAGAATTATGCATGTAATTTTATAATAATATTTCTTGAAAAGAAATATTTCTGAAAAAGGAAGAGAATATTCTTTGCATTCTAGCCACATAAAAATACAAAATATTGCTTTCATGCAAAATTGTCCAGTTCAAGGAATGATAAAAATAATAACGAGTACAATGGCTCCAGCACAAGTTCGCCAACATTTGTGAAATGAATGCAAATAGTGTTCCTATGTTGTGAAATGTCGCAAATGGTTACACACTGACCACATCCCCATTAGGTTTGGCATCAATTAACAATTACTCGCATGACTGGAGAAAGAGTCGCTGAACACAAAATATATATAGTCACTTCCAAAGGAATAGATCTCGGTATCCTCTGCATTAGGGAGAAGATGATTAGGTCAAGGGCAGCAGGTAACAGTTAAGCCTATTGTAACAAAAGGTCTATTATGCAGTAGGTATAATATACCATAAGGTCTGTGAGACCAAAGGTACGATTGCACAGGTCTAATCGGTGCTATATTTTGAAGGTCTATTAGGTGTATCAGGTCCAATTTAAAGTTTCAGAAAAAAATCGACTCATCATCCCTCCAAGTGGAAACATTTGGAATCCTAAAAAGAGATTGGAGGAATAACAATATCATAGTGATGAGGAATTAGAGTTCCAATTTTGGATACATAAATACCAAAGAAGGGTGACCATACAACTGACAAGAACATCAGAACTGGTTTAACCAGCATTAGGTACAGCTATCTCAAAATAAATGTTATGAACTGAGGTTCATAACATTTATGTCTAATAAAGCTCAAAATTTAATTTAATTTAATTTGATTTGCTTTGGTGTGTTTTTGTGCTCAAGCTGATCTTAAAAAATCTTCCCAGAAATATGTATTACACCTCTCTTGTGGATGTAACGCTTTGAAGTACAACGGAATTCAGAACAGAATTGAAGATTACAAATTATCAGATCTAGTAAAAGTGATGGCTTTGCGTTTTATACTATTGAGATAAAGATTATAAGTGCAGCAGTCTGATAAGGCCTTTAGTGCTTTTAATGCACATAGGCACAAAGTCAATATCCGATTTGATCTTCAAAAAGATGTTACAAACCAAATAGAAGCATACTGAACATCATTAAAAACTTCACCAAATTTTATTTATGAAGAAGCTGAACAAAAGAGGTCTTAATGTGATTGCTGTGGATCTCCTGATGAGACATAAATGAGGCTACACATAACATTTTTATATGATACAAATTGAACAAAATTAGACAAACAAACAGATAAATTACTGTAAAATCAATGTTGGCTGAGGGCTGCAAATCCCAAAATACTTCAGTTTATGGATGTCCTGAGTTACAGAATTGAACTTAGCGGCAGCAATCTGATATTTAAGCTCTAACACGTTGAGAATATAACACAAGTAACACTCACGATAAGCTTGTGTTTCTAATGGGTATCAATCCAAATTATCTGACAAAAGTGGGTGGGTATCTTTTCCAAATTTGTCCATAACCAGTGACACAAAGATTTTCGGAAGGACAGTTAGAATTCATATGGATCTATAATTAATTATTTTATTCTTGCCACCAGACTTTAAGATAAGGTAGTATTAAGATTATTTCCTCTCACATGGAAAACATCCTTCATCCAAAGATTTATCAAATAAAAGTGAGAGAATAAACGCTTAGTTTTTTAAGAGGGATGGAATACCATCAGGCCTTTTCCTAGATTTAGAGTCGAAGTGTTCGATTTTGCATAATATATCCACAACACTTATTTCTACACCGCACAGTACCTGCAGTGGTTCATTATATTGATTAAACCCATAAATAAGCATGTTATTTGATTCATGAATGTAAAATGAAATACCATTTCCAATAGATTCAACATAAATACATATTAATGAATCCCAATGCAGAATTCTATGTAGACTTTTGTTCTTCCTTTGAATTAACATCTCTCCAAAAACCTCATGGAGCGTAGATGATATAATTAATTAAATTACTATTGAACATTGCAAAATCACTTTTGGTTAAACATTTAGTATGTACTATCAATTTACTGAACTCTGTAGAATATATCAGATTTATATAGTTCATAATTCAAGTGAGCTATTTTGAGTATGTGTGTGTGTGTGTGTGTGCACACGCATGTGTGCATGTATAGACATTATATAACCTGTCTAAGACGGAACCTGGATAAGGTGGAAAAATTACAAGTACACTGGATAATTCGGAAACCTGCCTAACATAGAAATGGAAAGCAATTTTTGGCAGGACTGTATTAAATATTCTAGGCTAGAAGGTTAATCATTGTTTTAAAATTAAGCACTGACGCGTAGGTGTGGAGCTCTGTTTGTCCATTCACTTTCTCAGCTACCCTTGTCCATTTTCCAACGCTACTTATTTGAATGACAACTGATAATTTGTAACATCTCTGACCTTCACAAGCCCATGTAAAAGAAGGAGAGATATGAAGTGCAATCCTTCCATAGTTCTTGTAATGCCTGCTTTAGGCTCAGTTGTTCTAATTGTTTACTATTCTTTTCTGTTCTGTTTGAAGTGTTGCATGTATTGTTCTAATCAAATGTTTATGACTTCCAGTGACAAATTGAAAATGGTAACTCTTGGTGACAAAATCAGACTAATTGAAGAACACAAAAGAGGATCGCTTCTATCAAAGCTTTGGTAAAGAAATTTGATGATAGGAAAACTTAAGTAAATGACAATTTTAACAGGTGGTTGTCACAATATTCACGAGGACTTTGGGAAATAGCCGAAGCTTAAATTATCAGATGAATTAATCTGTTCCTACAAATGTTGAAGAAAATAATATTTATTTTACTTTTACGAAGTTCTTTGTTTTATTAGACTGTGTTGCATTTCTGATTGTTTATGTAGTTTTTAAGCGAGATAAACTTTTTCATTTGAATTTTCATACAACCTATTCCATCTGAATGATTGCTTTTTGTGAATTGACAGTTGTTATTGCAAACCACTACAACACGGAAGAAAATGACAGACTCAATTCTCCAGTCCGACCTTGCTCTTTCTGACATCGCACTGTTCCCGCGTGTGAAAACGAAGCTGAGAGGAAAGCAATTTCTCAGTGAGAAGTACCTTCTGAGGGCTAGGGATAACTAGTGTGCCTTTCTCCCTGGTGAAATTTGGTTGGTGGGAAAACTGGTTTAGGGATGGTTTCAGAGGATGGAAAAGTGCAATGAATGTAGCGTAAATCATAACTTCACTCAAATTAGTATTAAATAGCATAAGAGTAGAAAAGCCCAGAAGGAAAATGGGAAACATTAAAACAGATGGTAAGGAAAGCAGCTGAGGAGGCAATCTACTGTAAGCAAACAAACAGAAAATGGTTGTGAACTTATGGTTGTGAATGATAAATTGAAAAACCTATTAATGGAAAAAAACAAATTTACAGAAGATTCTTACAAACAAAAAGCTAAGAGCCCAAGTACAAAGAATAACAAAAAAGACTAGAAGAGAAGACTAGGAGAAATTTGTAAAAGCACTGGACAGGGACATAACCAAACCACAAAGACAAGAGTTCAAAATACTGAAGAAATTAAATATGGAAAAGAGGGACAATATATGTACCAGCATAATACTCACAGAGTATGGAAGCAAAACTACAGTAAACTAAGGTATTATCAGGAAGAAGAAGAAGAAGAAGAAGAAGAAGAAGAAGAAGAAGAAGAAGAAGAAACAAAGATAAGAAAAATACGATAATATAAGAACAGGCAGAAATGGGTAATGCAAGGATAGAGATGGAAATAAAAATGGAGTAATTGAAGAGACTAACCATAACAAGAACAAACCAACAGAACTCTGGACCAGATAACTTCAATAAAATGTGCTGGGAGACAATTGGGAAAACTACTAAAAGTGATGAAATATGGATGATACAACACGAACAGGAATGGCAAATAGGAATTAACATGTGTAATAAACATACAAAAGAAAGGAGCAAACAATAAGTGTGAAAACTATAGAGGAATAACAATGCAACCAGCAACATACAAAATTTATGCAAGCATCCTGAAAAACAGGTTGACAGAATACAAGAAAACTATTACAGAAGAGGAACAGTGTGGTTTCAGGACAGGGAGAGGCACCGTATATACAGTTTTCACTATAGATAGATAATATGCAAAAGAAGAGAACAAAACCTACTATTCATAGATTATGAAAAAACTTATGGTGGAGTAAATAAGAACATGGTGTGGAATGTGCTAGAAGAAAACCGACTAATATTAATAAATGCAATAAAAAGTTTTTATAAGGAATCAAAATTCAAAATCCAGAATATTGATGGAAACTGCACAGAAGCAATCTGATAAGCATTGAACTACTGCAGGGCTGCACACTATCACCTCTAATCTTTAACATATACATGAATCATATAATAAAAATATGGATGCCTTAAACACACAACATTATTTGATATTCTGTTTTTTGCAACAAAATTTCTCATGTGTATTATTTATTCTTTCTGATGTAAGTAGTACTACTTCTATCTGACATGTACTACTTCTATCTGACATGTATTACTTATCCATTGTGAAGGATATTCCAGTGAATAAATAAAAACAGTACTAGTTTACAGTATAGCAATCATTCCCAGGACTGACTTACAGTCATTTCTGATAGAAATATTTCTTTATAACACCACACCTACAAACAAGCCACATCACTAGTGACGCATTGACCTCAACTGCATTTGACCGCCAATGCAGAGATGAAGTACAAAAAGATTTAAAGGCAGTTCAAGAATAGAACAGTATAACTTGGTAAAATATTGCTGAAAAGTAATTAAAACATTCAGGTCACCAAGAATTGTCAATGCTCAAAATATCCAGGGTTAACTATATACCATTTTAAAATGAAAAAAGTTTCAAAAGAATTTTTAAAAAAATTATTTTTTTAAAACTTACCATATCCCAGTCCAGTTTCTGTAGCCGTGATTGATATGTTAACATGTCACTGGCAGGAATGGCACGTTCCATTCTTTTCATCAATTCTAGCAAGTCATTTGGAGTCCAATCTGGGAAATCTGGAAATTCACAAATCATGAAACTAACTGAAATTGTTGGTATTAATGAAATAAATTGGAACTCCCATGTGTGCTGCACCAAGATGCTGTTGGAGAATTAATTATTAGTAACACACATTACTTCACCACACCTTTGTAAATTAAGAAGAGCAAGACTATTCTACACACTATTGAATTACATATTCTAGGGGAAATGCCAACAGGATAGTGGTTTATTAAGCAATTAGAGCAGTTTGTGAAATGAGACGAAGTCAAAAAATCGACATCACTCTCACCAATGTACCTTTCACTTTAAAATGTATCGCTAAATGTAATAAAATTAGCTTAATATCATTGTTTAGTCAAATGTTATGTAAAACCAACATTAACTATTGCTTATATGCATTTGAAAGTAAATGAATGCGATGGAAGAATATGAAAAGGCAAATACCTGGTTTATCTCATTCTAAGAATCTATTAAATTAGGGTATATTAGAATATTTTCTTTTTGAGTTCAAAGAAAATATTGAACCTTAACAAAATCACCACCAAGTTCATTAGGATTAAATTGTAGTTCCCATAATAGCACTAAAATATTATTTTGAAATATTTTTTATCAGTAAAAAACTAGGAATGTAGCTTACTTTACATTAATGTGATCTTCTACCCCCACCCCACCCCCCAGAACACCCATTGGAAGAAAAAATCATAACATATACTTCCGGATTTACAGCACATAATTGCAGTATACTTATGTCCACCTGTATAGAATCTTACGGAACAGTGCACTGAATCTCGCATTCAGTACAGAACTCTGAACAAAATTCAGTGTTACAATGCCTCTCTCTCTGGAACACTGAATTTTCTTTTTGTTTCTTTCCAAGTGAACAAGTCGCCTTTGTCATCAAACATGAGGCAGCAGGTTAAGAAAAAGTGTATTTCTGTATTTAAATGATACATAATAATCTTGACATAATGTAAACAAGTTGATGCAAGTACATCATGTAAGTGAATGCAAAAGAGAATATTATGTTATGATTTTTGCTATGAAACGTTTGGCAAGCATTTTGTGAACAAACAGAATTTTCATGCTTCTGTAGAAGATATTAGAATTCACAAATTGTATATTTTCTTTATATTGCTTTCCCACTATTTATACTAGTGTACAACTGAATCCACTTACAGTTCCACATCATTTACAATTGAATTCTGCAACAGCAGGCAATATCTACTTGGCCGTCCAGAAAAGGCGTAGTCTAAGCACAGATGCCTAGAACATGGCATCTGACAATGAAGTAAATACTGTCTCTTCAATGATTCTGAGCATCTCTTCAATAGTTGGTAGCAGAGCTTCGGATTTAAAAGTATATACTTTTTTAAAATTGTATGAGAAGCATTTTGCAATTTCATCTGGATCAGTTGTTATAGAATCTTTATTCAAAACAATCATATTGGGACCAATTTTACAGTTAGTTAGTCTATGAATTTAGGAGAAAAATCTTTTACCACCTTGAACAATTGAATCTCCAAGTTTTTGTTTATGCTGTCTCACATTACAGATGAGATTATTTGAATGCTTGTGTAGATCCAGCCTATATAACTGCTTCCACTGGCATTCTGCACTCAAGAACCGAATGTCTGCCTGTAAGAGCGGTGCAAGTAATTGAGGATAGTCAGCTTTGTGAGGGTGGGAAGTAGCTTGCTATTGCAGTGGGAACGACTCAGCATGTGAATTGAATACCTGGGCGTTTAATGCAACGATCCATGCTGTGAAATTATTTGCCCACTTTTTTAAATAGGTAATTCTTTTATTTCTAGCTACAAGGGCCTAAATTTACTGCACTGCATTTACTGTCTTCTTGGTACTGCTATATATCGACATATTTTCCATTTTTGATTTAGTTTAGTTTATGCTCGTTGTGACTGTTAAACAATTTTTAAAGCAGTAGCCTTTCTTAAAATATATTATTTTATTCCAACTTCCATATATTTGCAATTCAATAATTGATTTTTCACCAGAAAATATATAATCTCCAAATGATAACAAAACAAAGGAAATTATGTGAGTATATCTAAAGAAAATGTCCGATATCTTTAAACTAAGAGATATTTTAACTCTAAGATATTTATAAAGATTTAAGTTTTCACCAGTGAAGATTAATTCATGTTTTATGAATAACATTATGCTCATAAAATTCAATGAAAACATTTTTAAGTATATCGTTGTAAACTACTATGAATAAATAATGTTCATTAATTTGAAATTAGAAACATTATATACTCTTGTCAAAAATTAAGACAGAAAGTAATCATGCTTTTTTAAGAATATTTTTCTTTGCTTTGATAGAACTATCTTATTCAATTAAATGTAGTTGATAAAAAAAATTGTTATTAAATAAAAACTATTCAATGGTACAATTGTGTGTAGCACCACACTAAATTTGTGATTACATCATAGCAAAGCAAAGTACATTATAAGCCCAACAAGCAATTATAATGCTTGGAGTCCAAATCAAATATGGAAGTTAATTTACTTTAGGTTCATATTTCACAATGCAATCTATCAACAACAAACGTTTCCAATGTAATACAAAGTGCAATATTACTTTAACTGTAAGAAATATCCCATCACGTAATTACCCATTGCTACTTCATTCTCATTTATAATTCCCACTTCTATACTGCCTGGTTTTGCACTTTAATGGCTTGCACTAGGCTCCAAAGGTCAATGAAAAAGTAAGAAGTACTAAGTCCCAAGCAGGTCTGCTATAATTTGTGTAACTTTCATCTGTTCCAGCTCTATGATTTTTCCCATGCTTGACTTTTAAGACTTCCTTGTTTTATGGCATAACAATTAATTCAAGGCGTATTTAAAGTTGTTGTTCTAATGATACTTGGTTTTTTTTTTTTTTTTTTCAAAGATATATTAGATATATCACAGAAGTCGCCTAATTAATTTCAACATCATTACTTTCATCATCATTATTGTGTGTTTGGTAATGCATGATTTTCAGCCAAGTGTCTCACAATTGTTTAGTCCACTCAACAGAAATTCCATTTGGAGATATAACACTTATTCATAAAAAATTCAACATGTAAAGATGTGATAATTGACACAATCATTTTGATCAATGTTTGGTTTCGGGATCAGGGGTGTAATGATGTCTTCATCAATAGTTAATTCATTCATTAGAACTATATCTAGAATTGCAGGAATTTGATTTATTCTTTGTCTAGTAGGTTCAATGATCTCCCGAGTAAGATATAAGTCCATGTAGTGTTTAATAAAATCTCTTTCAATTTCAGTGCATGAGATAGCTCCAATTTTATTCCAAATAATCGTGGGGAAAAAATTTAAATCTCCAAAATCAATAACTGCTATCTGAGTAATGCAAACATTCATTTTCTCGAACAAGTTGAAATCAAATTGCTCAGGCAGATGTTGATAGCCTATATATTCTTCCTATAACATCTAGTGTGTTCCCATATTCAGTTTCAAACAAAGTGCTTCCACATCTGGATACTGGATTTCATACACATTTGTCACTTTCAGAGTTTTACTTGCAAACTTTAACTTCGTGTACATAATTAGTCTCCCTCCACGCCTATCCCAATGATAAGTGGATAAATGTGCAAACCAAGTACATGTATTAGGGAGTTAAGGATGTATGAGTTAGGTCCTGGTTCAATAATTACTTAGGTTGAATGGTGTTAACTTCCATCAGAAACTGGTCAAACTTTGGTAGCAGAGCGATGGTTGTGTCACATCTAAGTTGCTTCTTATCGCTTTTTGTCATTTCCCTTTCCATTTACTCTCCAGGAAACTCCCAGAATATACTTAATGACAAGGCTGGGTTTCATTCTTGTATGTTTTTTAGTTCTTCACTAACTTCTTTCAAGTCGCTTCTCCTTATTGGGGAAAAGGATTTTTTTTAGGCTTGAGTTCATGTGCAACTTTCCTATGATATTTCAGACTGCTTTTGGCAAAGGTCAAGTCTCAAGATTTATTTTGATGGGTCTTGATCAGGAATGGTCATCATCCAAATTCAATTTTCCCAGTCTGATAGTTGATAGTTATATTCAACATTATCCTTGGCTTATATATTCAGTTTTCTCAATACTTCTTTAAGGACTGCCAGGTCATGAGAGTTTCACGTTTCAGTTTCACGAGTTGATTCCTACAGGTCACAAAGAATTGCATTCCTCGAATGTAGTTTACGCTTTTCTTCCCTACAATGTTCACAAAACGAATGGTGTGGTTTGCTCCAGAAGTCTTCATATTTCGAAGTTCTGTTGATATCTTGTTTATTCATTTTGCTGAGGTTTCTGGTGAGAACTCAATCTTGTACATCTTTTCCCACGTTTCTTCTGAGCTTCCTAACAAGATTGAATAAGTCTTGAAATTGTTAAGTATTGGTTGCTGTATTTACTTATTGAGTTCGCAATTTTGTTATCATTCTTGGTACCTACAATGATCTATCACTAACTCCTTTATCTATCTCTGTTTTAAGAATTTTCAACAACTCTTGATTAGCAGTTATCTCACAGTTAGACAATCAGCAATTAAATACATCAGCATCGGGCTTTCCTTAAATCTCACAATCCTCAGTTCAGTTTAATTTCTTAGTTCAAGAAAAATGTCAATTTTTATAAATACTTTTCAAAAAAATAATACAATTCCTGGTTAAATAAAAATACAGGCAAGACAATTATTTACTTAATTTACATATTTTTAAATGAACAAGTAGAAATTCTACTTGTGTTTGAACATTCATGACACCACATTCCGATACAAGAGGTATGGGGAATGTACCCCATGCCACAAACCTATGCGAGGGATCAGGGAGGGCATCCGATCCATATACCTCTTATTCCAGCTCCTCCGCCACCTGGGCTGACTAGAAATGACAAGAAAGATCATTTTTTTACCAATTTTAATAGGTTTGTCAGTTCAGGGGGCCGTTGTCACTATCTGGCCCCTTTCTCTGCTAATTTGACTCATCAAGGATGGGTCTTTGTGATGAATCAAATGAAATTACTAATAGACCACTCTTCCCTGATATAATACAGGGAAAGTAGATGCAGCCCATGTCACAACTTGATCAAAGCCAATCAATTAGGTCTAGTAATTGGTAAATCAAGCAAAATAATTTAGTACCTAAAGATTTTGTTAGTAATGAGACCATAACATTTGAGTCTCATAAATCCAAATTGTAATATCTAAATATATAAATAGTACACAAACAGTCTCCACAACAGTGCAGCATGCCAAAAATCTGGTTTAAATGATGTCAAATCTTTTCAGTCATGTCTGGTACAAGCAGTGACAATGAGTTGGATATGTGGCCTCAGAATGGTACTCCAAGAAATGGGTAGTAGAGAAGAGGACACTCTTAGTACACTGACCAACACTCAGCAGTACATTGAGGGGTCACTGTAAACAAAGGCTATCCCAAAATAAAATTGTTAAAAAAAAAAAAAAAAATTAAAAAAAGAAACCATGGTGCAATCTGAACAATACATAATAATAATAATAATAATAATAATAATAATAATAATAATAATAATAATAATAACAACAATAATAATAACAACAATAACAACAATAATAGTAAAAATAAAATGAATGGAAATAAAAAACGGTTTAAAATTTAAAAAGGAGTTAAAACGTAGAAATACCCTGGATCAGAGGGAAATGGCACCATTTCAAAAGTCAATAGAGGAGAACAAACCATTTGGGTTTGTGCTGAATGAATTCTTTGCAAGGAAGCCATTTAGACAAGTGAATGATATTAAAGTATGTGATGGTTGGGGCTAAGTAATTTTTGACTTGACTATAACTACAAAGTAAGTCATCACACTGTATTATTTTGCATTTGAACGTGCAACTGTACATCGTATACTAATATGATTTACAACAGGTTTGAATGGGCACAATTAATTAAACTCAAAGAACTAAAATGAACCCAATGGTTAATATGTAATTTTGATAAAATTATATAAATATACTTTAGCATTTTTATATAAATATACCTAGCAAAATTTTCATTCTGTATTACTCAGCAGTTCAATCATATTGACATCCAACAGGAATTATTTTGAATGCATCTAAAATTTCTTGGCGGGGGATTCTCAATTTGAATGTTGTATGGATGGGTCACAGTTCATAAAATAAAGCTTGACTTGTTCAATAATCTTCTAATACATACGATGTGACTTGAGCAAGAGATGTTCCGTTTAAAGAATTCCCAACTGAAACTACTGCTACGCTTAAGACGTATCAAGTCTCAGCAATACACCAGCCCACACCACGGAGTGATATCACTCACCACTGCTACATTGATTATTTTCTGGGGCATCTTCCTCCTCTTGTTCTGGTTGTGCATCATCTTCCTGCTTGACTTTAGACTTTGTGGTGCTTCCACCGCCTCGTTTGGTGTTTTTGGTTGGGCAACCTGAAGTAAGTATTCTCTATGTTAAAAAAGTCTTGATATGTAATTATCAAACCCAAAATGGAAACTTTGTTTACTAAAACATTGAGTCTTAGCTACATAATTATTACGAGTTTTCAATTTATTTTTGCTGAAAATAAAAGAATCTATTGAAATTCTAAACCCACATGCAACGAACACTGTATTAATACAAAATAAATTGTTCCCATGTTTTCTACTAGTATCTTTTGAAGTCCATTCGTGATTTAGTTTCTGTTTAATATTATAAAGAATAATTATAATTTAATAAATTATATAAGAAATTTATTTCAAGGTATCAAGCCATTACTTTCTTTCTCTTAAAGACACAAACTGCTGACAACTACTCTCAATTTAGAGAAAATGCATACATTTTGATATGAACATTTTTGGATAGTTATTACAATTGACAATCACATAATGCTATACTCTGATCACATAATGCAAACGATTAATACTTATTTTATCACATTCACCACAAAATCAAAGAATTAAATATACAAAATTATTTTGCATACCCTGAAGAAACCTTGAAATACTAAATAGCTTTCTGAAAAAATTAAACCACAAATTTTGGTAAGTGACAGATATGAAAACTTCATTTAGAAAAAAAGTGCAAACAAGTTAATTTAAATATTTATGAAATAATGTTGCTTATCTAGATGAACTTTGATTATCTCAATATTGATTTTCTTTTGTAGAATTTGACAGACTCCTTTATTTCTAAGTAAACAAATACTACTTTCTATACATTTCAGAAAATCAAATTAAGATAAACCTCTTCCTTTACTACATTTTATCACAATAACTAACATCCTAAATTTAATACTTTCCAAAAAACATTCATAAACTTCAAATTTTTGTCTCAATTTCATATTAATGAGGATCAAATTCAATACACGTACAGCCAAATCACAAAGCTAAATTAGAATCATAATAATAATTAATAAATAAAATAAATTCCGAAATATGACATCTTGCACTTGTGTTTTTATCCCCACAACAATGTTTTTATTGTAGAAAGCCCATTGTAAGAGAAAGCACTAATGTGTATCAAAATGTCAAGCTGCCGGTGCATGTAACAAATCATCACTGAAATGCTAAATTTTTACAAATAAATGGAAAGAAAACAAACTAGCATTTCATTGTACTAAAAGAAATACACATCAGTATTCTCTCTTTTACATTATTATTTCGATTATAGAAGACTTTTTTTACAAGAAATTTGACATTCAAATTATGCTCTAGATATCCTTTAGGGAAAGTGCAATGTACTTTTACTTACCATCAGTTGCAACTGGTTTGCTGTCTGCATCCTCCTCTGTTTTGATTTTATTCTTAGCAGCGTTTCCTCCACCTCGTTTGGGAGTTTTTGACGTTGATACAGCACTTGTTCCACTGCTTGTCCCAGCAGCTTCTGAAGGTTTACTTTTCTTTGGAATTGTATCACTTGCTTCAATTGCAGGAGGAGGCCTTTTCTTTTTTGAAACCATTACGTCCTCAATAAATCACCAAAACAATACTTACGAGAACGCCACTTAATTATATCTGAAAAGGAGTGAAAATTGTGAATAACTAACGAGTTCTGAACGGATAAAATACAAAGAAAGTGTTTGGCACGGCCTTCATTCACTGCAGGTCACTTATCCTCCATTTATACAATGCAAAACATTATTTTCGGAAATTAAAATTCTCAAACATTAAATGTATGAACGTTCAAGCACGTGTACACAAACTGAAAACACATGGGTTGTAAAATGAACGCTGGCCTAGGACCTACATTATTACAAAATCTCGATAAAAAAAATCAAATTGTAACACACTTAATTCACGAACCTACCAACTGAAACTTCTTTGCCAGAAAGCGTAACACCCCCAACGCCACACAATACCCTACGCTTTGACCAACACAATCTCGCACCGCCACAGGCTACCCAACCAGATACCAACAGACACGGAGAGTATGGATACCAACCACCAACCAACCACCCGCCCACCTAACCAACCACCATAGTGTATGGGTTCGCGCGGCGAATCTGTGCACCAGGGCCCGGCAACTCTCCATCAAAATCGGGGACAAAGCTCGAGGTTGCTACTATAGGAAGCGCTAGTGTCGCCGGGTGCAGCTGCAGGTTAGGATCGCCAACTTTCCCACGTACAAATTGGCTAATTTGTGAGAAATACGAAAAGTGTCTTCTAAATGTACAGTTATTCATTATATATACTTATAAGAAACCTCTGAAGAAAGCGCGAACGTAGACGTTATCTTTTGTAACATTATGGGCCTGCTTGCGACCCGCGAACTCACTCAGCAGTCACGCACGTTTAAAGTATTGTTGGCAGCAGTTTCTGTTTTAGTTCCTGTAAAGAAGGTGATGCTGCAGAGCGCGCCACCGTAATGGTATCCACCACGTTATATGGGAGTTATAAGGCCCTGCTGTGCACTCAGTGACGTCACCGAAACGGGGATCGCCTACACTGAACACCGTCTCAAAGATATTGACTTCCTAGTTTTCGTTAGGCAGCCTCGTTGCAAAAAGAAAAACAATCAAATTTTGAGTGATATATCTATATACAAAGTTAAATTAGGAATCGACATTACCGCAGGAAATGTCTATTATATTCTAATGAACATGTTTATAAACTTTTAGGTTATATGCACGAATTGTGGAAAAGTAACCATTCTGCCAGTTTTATTTTGGCGTAAATGCCATTCTAAGAATATTTGAGTTGAAATGGCTTTTGATTTTGAAAACTATTTGTATTTCCTTAAAGTTAAAAGCAAAGGTTTTATTCATTTTCAATTATACTAATATTTTCTACCGGTAACAAGCTTCCTTTCTTTGCCTCTCTTCTTATTGGGAATCATGAAAGGAAGAGATTCAGTACTTCTCACAGTTCCCCTTTTTTCCCCTCCCCTTTCATATCGCACGAATGGAGAGGCCAGCTTCTTCAGCGAACCTTTCGTTTGCATTATGGACGAATTTTCCCGCACAAGCTTCTTTCTTCATGAAATTGACGTCTTTTTATGCTACTTCCCTCGTCTCCTGTAATTTCTTATTCCTTACTTTTATGCGATTGGGAGACACTGTTTAAAGAGTATTTCTTGTTTCCGGACGCGTCAACTGCTATGTTCATTAGACCCATTCGTGGAGTGTATGTTTGCATCATGGGAGGTGGTGCTGTTCTTATCACGCTGGATGATCAAATCCGGCGCCGACCTACACGTCGGCTTTCTCGTTTTGCCTCATTCAGGTATCTCCCACCTTCCCTCAAATAGGACAAGCATACCCACGAAATCTGTAATACAGTGCATGTAAGTGTATTGTAAGTGAGGTTAAGACAGGACAACGAACATAATGGCGCGAGCTCTGTGGCCTGCTTGCTAGGATATTGTTGCGGCATTTGTCTACGGTTGATAGGAGAAACCACGAAAAAACTTCCGTCAGCTGGCTGTATTCTCGAAACCATGCGCGTAATTACGAATACTTGATTTCCTCAAGCGTATTCCAAAATTTTTCATGCATTTGGCAACATTGGAAATCGAATTTATCTCTTCTCCCTTTAACCAAGAAGAACTACATTTCAGCACAGGCGATTTCTCTTTGGAGCCATTTTCCGTCTTCCACGAAATTCAAATTATCAACTTTGCGTTCAGCGTCACGTGCACGGGCGTATACATGTAGACACACATAATTTAAAGGAAATTCATACAGAAATTAATCTGTGTAAAAATAGTTATTACTATTGTAGTTATTATACGTGTTTTCTATTAGACAGTACTGTTTATTTACTTGTCAGAGAACATTGTTATATGTGTTTCCATTGTTATATGTGAAGATTTTAACATTGATTTTCTGGTCGAATCTTGCGAGAAAAAGAAGTTTCTCAATTTAATTCATCCCTTCAGTTTAGATATTACAATAAATGTTCCTACACGGATCACATTAAATTCAAAGAAGGCAATCGATCAAATAATAATTAACAAAACCACTACTCTATATGAAATTGAAACAAAAGATTTAGGATACAGCGATTACGATGCACGAATTCTTACCATTATACGAAATGCGAACACAGACACAATAAATAATACACGTATTAGTAGAATATTTACTAAAAGTAAAATAAAATTGTTCATCAATTACTTGCTGCAAGAGTCATGGAACGCGGTTTATAATACTGTTGATAAAAACAATAAATACATTTTTTTTCAATTTTTTAATTTCATTTTAACACTTGCTTTTCTCTTCAAAAGAGAAAATTAAATATTTCACGCAAAAGCAATTCTTGGATAACACAAGGGATTATGACATCATGTAAAAACAAACGAATTATTTCTTTCATGTCTAAGCATCATAACGTATCTCGAGGCTTCCTCCTCTACTTTAAAAAATACAAATCATTGTTAAGAAAAGTCATACGGCGGGCTAAAATCATGAAAAATGACCAGGATATTTTGAACTCAAATAATAAAATAAAAGCAATGTGGAATATAGTAAAAAAATCAACCATATCAACTAGAAAGATTGTAGAGAATGTTTTAAAAGATAACGACAGAAATGTGAACGATCCGGCAACAGTGGCTAGTCTCTTTCACAATACTTTTCAAGAATTGCCGCCGATCTTACTAAGGGTCTTCAGCCCCAAAATTCAGCATCAGACGTTTCCCTTAAAATTACAGGCACGATGTTTGTTTCCGAAACTTCTTCCTATGAGATTCTCAAAATAATCGGTAGACTAAAAATAAATATTCGGTCGGTTTAGATGAATTTCCGGATTGTTTGTTAAAGGTTTGCGCGCCCACCATTATACATCCGTTAACTCATATATTTAATGTATCCTTATGCACAGGAATTCGTCCAGATATTTTTAAAGCAGCTAAGATTAAACCGCTTTTCAAAAAACGGCATCAAAAATAAAATTCAAAAATATCGGCCTGTTTCTCTTTTGTCCGTTTTTTCAAAAATATTAGACACTTTGTTACGTACGAATGGAAACCTTTTTTTAGTAAATAGGACGCGTTTTCAGATTGCCAACACGGGTTTCCAAAATCAAAATCTACGGAAACAGCCATATTTTCTTTTCATAAAGGCGTTGCCTCATCTATGGATCAAAACGAAGCACCTATTGGAATATTTGTAGATCTTTCGAAAGCTTTTGACGTCATTGATCATAACATTTTACTCTCAAAATTACCTTCGTATGGAATTCGTGGGCTTGCTCTAGATTAGTTATGTCCGAACCTTAAATAACGATCTCAGAGAGTAGAAATACTTTACTGGAATAATGGAACTTTATGTACACACCTTTCTGATTCTTTGCCAATTGCATGTGGAGATCCGCAGGGATCGATTTTAGGCCCTATTCTCTTCCTACTGTACGTAAACGATATGCCCTCGACGAATAGTAACGAAAGAACAGTTCTCTTTGCAGACGATACGAATATCCTTTGCAACAAAGAAACCGTAAATAGTACTATATCAGATACTTCAAATTGGTTTCGTAATAACAAATGAATAGTAAATGATAAGGAAACTGCTTCAATGCCGTTCTCCATTTCAAATAAACAGCTCTACATTTCACTGAAAATGAACGACGTGCCATTGACTGATGTTAAGGTAACAAAATTTTCAGGTCTTTCAATTCAGTCAAACCTTAAATGGTAAGTCCATTTAAATGAATTGAACACCAAATTAAGTTCCTTATGCTATGCTTTCAGAATTCTTTCAAATTCAGTCAGCCTCCACACAGCTCGTTGTGTGTATTTCGCGAATGTTCATTCCCACCTGAGATATGGCATAATATTCAGGGGAAATACATCTTATAGCTTCCAGACTTATAGATTACAAAAAAAGAATTGTACGAATAATAAGAAAATCCCACCTACGAGATTATTGTGAGCCTCTCTTTATTAATCAGGGTATTTTACCATTACATTGTCTCATATTATACGAAGCAGTGGTTTTTGTCAAAAATTACTTACTTAAGGGCGGGAATGTATTTTCAGCAAACGCCGTAGTCTATAACTACAACATTCGACGTTGTAATCATATTCATCAGATAACAGCTCACTATAAAAAAAATTCACAAATAATACATGTACATTATTTTACACCACCTTGCCAGATGACATTAAACTATTGAATTCGATACAAAAGTTTAAGTCCCAAGTAAAATCTTTTCTGCTGTACAACTTTTTCTATACAATTAGAGACTACACCGAGCATCCAAAAGGAAAGTAATATTAATTTTAACAATGACATTTAATGTATTGTATATCATTTGGATTTATAATTGTAAAGAACGTGTAACAAGTATTGTACTTCAGCTTCTGGGTCAATGACCCCCATCTCGATCAGGTTTTCGTCCAGTTTCCCTGATCCTTGAACAAATGCTGAGATAGCCCCTTGTTTTTCTTCTGGACATAAATGTAACTTCAAATTAACTTCTTCCCACAGCACGTCACACAGTTTTTAACTGTTTTTGACGTAAATAAATAAAATAAATAAATAAACGAGAAAATGGCACTATGTCAATAGAATGACCATGCTAATCAGAAGTAAAAATGATAGCTCTGCAATTGCTGGAAAGCAGCTAGAGAGATCTGCGAAAGCAACAGCAGGTCTTTTTGAATAGGGTTACCATATTTCCATTATAGATAAAGAGGACATTTCTTATAAAAATGAGGACACTTCATATAAAAAGTTTTAATATAATAATTTGTTTTCTTCACGAAACAATACTTACTACTGACAAAACAAATACTGCAATTATTGTCATCACTCATAATCACACAAAAGGCTGACTCCGTTATCATTACTGTCTTTTCCATTTTTATATCAGAAGTAATTGGTGGATGATGAAATGTCTCTCAACAATTAGAAATTTTCTTTACTTTACTCTGAACATTGCAAGGAACGCTTTGAACTTTTTTAAATATACCATTAAAAATTATTTTCTTTTTGACATTCTACTCAAGAGCCACTTCCACTGGACAGCAGAATAGGATTAACACAGAGCACAGAATCTGTAACCAGCACCTGCTTTCAAAACACAATATGTTGTGCCAGCTGAGTGCAACACTGTCACAGTTCATTGCATAAACGACTTAAATGTACAGTTCATTTACGAATTTTGGTGGCTGTTAGGTGAGAAAGTTGAAGTTAAATGCCATTTATTTATACAACAATACAATTTTATAATGGCGGGAACTCAGCATTTGTCAAAAAAGGATTTGGCAGTTGAAAAAAAAAAGCAGTATCCTTTGTACATAATACACTTAGGTTACATTTAAAAGTAATACCTTCTTTCCAATAAAAAAGAGGACATTTGATCCTTTCTTGCAAAATCCACCCGTTAAAGTTTTTCTTACTTCGAAAAGAGGAAATGCTTGGGGAAAAGAGGACGTATGGTAACCCTATATTTGAAGGAACAAAAGGAAAATTAAAAAAAAAGGAAAGTATTATGAACAAAATTTAAAACATTTAGAGAGGCACTGGTGAAAATTGAAGAACTTTTATCAAATGATAAATAATTTTAAATTTGGTTTTATTGACAGTGTGCTTATGCTAAAATAAACTTCATGTGCAGCTGTATTAATTGAAATTAAGTGTAAACCATATGCAGTGTGTTTTCTCTAATGTACTATTTCAATTATATTCACAGATAAAGAAAAATAAAAAACTTCTTGTTCAAAAAAAACAACTAAAATTATCAGAATACATTGTTAAAGCATTGACAAACATCACTTGACTTACATCATTAATGATGAAATTCGATGCAAAAGTTTAAGTCAAAGTAAATGTTTTCTGCTGCACAACTGTTTCTATACAATTGTAACAAGTATTGTACTTCAGTTTCTTGGTCAATGACTCCCATCTTGATCAGGTTTTCATCCAGTGTCCCTGATCCTTGAGCAAATGCTAAGATGGACCCTTGTTTTGCTTCTGGACATATATGTAACTTTAAATTAACTTCTCTCCATAGCACGTCACACACACTTTTTTTTATTGTTTTTGATGTAAATAAATAAATAAAAGAAAATCCAATCAAATATTTAAACATTAATTTTATTAAAATAATTTTGAATTTTAATTTATAATAAAAGTTTGTGGACACTGTCTTTCTTTTAAAAATTAATTTTGTACTTGACAATTTGTGGGATCTACAATGTAGTATTGAGCAATTCATTATACACTCCATACACATCATCATCTTCATTTTTATCTGGTAAATTATGAAAACCATATATGTTCAGAAGAACCACATATGCATTTACAATTTTTGACGATTTTTCAGGAGAATAATTCAGAGACCAGTATTTCTACAAAAGTTTGAATCTCACTTTCAAAACATCATTGCATCTTTCTATAATGCTTCTAATCTTCATGTGATGGGTTTTGCTCCAATCCTCATGAGTAATTTGGATTGGCACTCAAGACCTTACAGGATATCCCAAATCTCCTAAAAGAAATCATTCTACTGAGTGACTAGGATCAGGGATACTGGATGAAAACCTGATCAAAATGGAGGTCATTGGTTCAGATCATCCCCTATGATCTCTTTTGTGCAAATTCTTCATTAAATTTTGAACATTGCAATTTCTCCAAATAATTGAATCATAAGTACTTCATTTGGTAACTTGGCATTTTCATGAAGAATGTGAAGATTTGAGTCACATATCAGCTGCACATGAGGGAATAGTAGTTCTGATTAATATTTTCCATGAACTATAGCCACCCACATAACTTCTAAACGGTTTACGACATCGAAATGCAATTTTTGCTCAACAATGCAGAATTGTGGGTTATGTAATATGCCAGTTTGTTTGAAATATTTTTAGTTTTTGAGAAATTTAACCACATTCGATTTTTTAAATGGAACTATATATTTTTCTTACTAGCAATAAATACATCATTAAAAGAGGGATGTAATGATGTATATTTTGATAGTATTTGGAGTACAAAACCATTCTGTGTGCCATGTGATTTTAAGTTAAATGAACAATATTTCCTGTAGCAGCCACTAGGAGTGGTGGCTCAGGGCAAGAACTGATGTCACTGCTGTGCCTCTGAGAGGGAGGTCCTAGGTTCAAGCCAAGTAACTAGGCCCAGTTCTATCACTGTCTGGAGGGCAGTGGCCGACTGCTCTGATCGATAATTTTTCGTGGTTTCTCCAGACGAATGCCGAAGCAGTACGCTATCAAATAGGCTAGAAACGCGCGCCATATTTCCTTCTCATTCCTTGTCCTATCCTACTCCTTACATCACTTACACTACCCTACCACTTTTGTCTGATGAAAGACTATCGATAGAAGCGATGATTCGTTGCAGCTTCTGTTATTTGCTCTCCCATCGCACCTACGAGTATTTAGCAGTCTCAACAGCTTCATTAATTGTCCCATAAAGAAAACACGAACAAAAATCACACAAACAACTCACTTTACTTTCCCACAACGTTAGGTGATGAGGTGAAATTGCCTATCCGGGACGTAGACGTGCATCGTGGTACGAGTCTGCAAGCTGGGAGCCTAGGCTCTCTGCCCAGTGAGTGCGAGTGAAAAGGAGATAGCACGCGCCCTCTTGTGCTTGGGCCCGGCAGGGCCAGCCGTTGTCTATTGTATCGTCGTGTCGTGCCCGCCGAACCTCACAAGTCGGTAGACCGGCGAGAGGGCGGGGTTAGAAGGGTGCGGGCCGGGTGTGTTGTCGGAACGTGGGTGTCAGAGCAGGGGGATGATATGTGACGATAGTCGCATCCGACAGCTGCGGCGGGCCCCAATTAGCAACAGGCCCAAAATTCGTTAATGAGGTGACGCGGCCCACGGGTCGACTTCGTGGCGGATGGTCACGTGATTCCTCAAAAAGACGGCTAGCGAAGGGCCGACCGGCATTCGAGTTTGAACCGAATCACAGTGCGGGAGGCACTTGTCACCCGCCAGGGGTTATCGGTAGCTTCGGCTGCGAGGGGTGGCTGTCCGTCACGGGACGGGAGGCCAGGAGCGGCGCTAAGGTTAGCCGCTGGGGTCTGTCAGGCTGAGGCGGTGGTGCTTCAGGGAAGTGCTAGTTCCTCAGGAGTGTAATTATTGTATTGAAAAACTTGTAAATAAATCTGTACATAACAACTCAGTGTTTCACTCGCTCCCCGACGCCGTCCACTAACTGGGCCCCCGCTCAGCTAGCGGCGCTGCTGATTCCCTCAAGAGTAAGCGGTAAAGGAGTCGAAAACCTTTCAGTTTCTTTAACGATTCAGTAAAATTATATTGACAAATTGTACACATAACGGCAGTTGTTGTTGAAAAATAATTTAGGCATTTTGAGGCTCACAAATTACCCGTCACCTTCATGCAGAATTCAACCTGTTAGATTACGAGGAAAATATTCAAAACTGATCTGTAATATATTCTAGAAACTAATTTAATTGCCGGAGTAGACTCTGCGTTATGGATAATCCACGACGGCGTGTGCACAGCTTACCAGAAATTTTCTCGTCTATGCATCCTTCCTTCATTCACCCCCCCCCCCCTCCTGTCTGTTAGGTACAAACCGCATCACCAACAAATTTCGACTTCTGTGAATTACGTCTTATGGTTTGGACATGATTTACGTGCATACAAACAGTTATAATAGTCAAATTTGTGTTGATATTTGCTTGAAAATATTTAATTTATAATGAATTTTACAAAAAATAATGACTGATGTGTTAATTCGGAGAGAAATTGTGGTATAAATACCATTACTATTATTAAAGACGAGAAAGTACGTGCAATTTCAGCGCTAGTTCATAACTGTACATTGTAGTGCTTTTGCACAATCTGTACTTCCTTCTGGCTTTGGTATCTCCCTTTATGAATTCATGCTCTACATCATGATTATTTGGCAATTCTGGGCGCCAGGGCCATTTAAACAGCATTGTTCCTCTTCTATCCTTACTTACTTCCACCGACCGTCCCTCCCAATTTCCTTGCTGAAATATATTTAAAAAATCCTATCAATTCATATTGTATTTTTCTAATCTTTTGAAAGCATTTATGAAAATTTCAATTTAACATTAATCAATATTGAAAACTTCACGCATATGAATGAATTTAAATTATTCCAAATAATTAAATACTCAAATTCAATCAAAATATTTAAAGATGTTTTGTTAAAAATTTGAACTTCTCATTAGTGACATTCTCGCATTAACTAGCAACATTCCATATTATAAATATTATCCAATGATGGGCCACACATCACTCCTTTATGCTAATTTTTTGTGTATAGTTTAATCATATATCACTTTTTTCACGGTTTATTTTATTTTTTGAAAAATGTAGCATTCAATATTTTCTTAAACAGGGGCCCCCTTAAGCATTAGCGCCCGTGCGTTAACACGGCACTGCCGTGCGCGTCAACGGCTAACTTCATTAATCCCATAAGTGTAGTGTATATTTTACCGCTGGCGATGTCGGCAATTTTGTCGGAGATCCGACAGCGAGTTATCTGTCGGCTTGCTGGTTTTTTCGTCAACGAGGCACCTCCCCCAGCGCGCCACCGCCCCAGAAGGAACCAGCTCTAAGCTCCCGACCTGTCTCCCGGCATGGGTGGCGTAGTGGAAGAAAGTGTACGTGTGTGCAAATTAAGGAGGATAGGACAATGATGAAGAAGGAAATATCGCGATCCGTGGCTTAGGGTACTACTCCAGCATTTGCCTGGTGTTGATCGGAGAAATCAAGAGGGGAAAAAAAAAAAGATTAAAGGAGCTCCAATCGTCCTCCAGAGGTCGGCTTAACACGTCCTAGCTACGTAGCTAGAGTCGAAAATCCTGCCTATTTTCTGGACTCAAACACTAGGACCTCCGGGCCAGAGGCACTGCTGTGACACTAATTGATGCCCTGAGCCTCCGGTTGGTATTCGTACATCATCATAACGTTTTTCTTTGGGTATAGTGTGTCATGGACTCATTACAGCTTTCACTTTCTTTTGCACTGTCTTCAGATTTCATTAGTTGTGGCTAAGGGAGAGAAATCATAGTTAAGACATTTTTCTTCATTTGCAATAGTTTTCATGCGTTGACCATTACGATGTCAATCAATTTTTCTTCTTCATCTTCTTTTTCTTTGAGAAAATCGTTTATATTTTCCAACGAACGTACACATCATCAATCATATTTGCAGTAATATAGTCAACATCTTCCTCCAAAACTGAAATAAGTTCAGCACTTGATATAGACCTTTATTTTATTCTATCATTACTGAAATAAGCAGAATTTCTATAGAAGAAAAATAATTACATTGAAGCATTGTTTGCACAATGATCCTGTGCAGAATAAGACGCTACATCCAAAATGAGATAATTATATCCGGAACGGAAATATGAAACAATAGTGACTTATCTATTCCACAACGATTACATTCAAATTACATTTGTTCTTCCATCTTCAGTCCATATACTCATAACCCCAAAGTAGCGTGAACGTAACAAGCAAGCTTGCCGGATAAAAAAAAAAAGTGTAGTAATTTAACTAAACATTGAATATTTATCGTTCAATCCATTATCTCAAATGTTTCAAAATAAAACGAAGACAAGTTTACGGTCGGAAATGAATGAAAAGGGCAAAATCTGTTGAAATAGCATTTCTTCTTGGTGCGATAGTGATTAGTGTTTAGTGTACAATTCAGAAAGATGGAAGTTTCATGGTATTCATAGCTTAAAGACAGTGTACTAGATTGAATTGATAGAGAAACAAAGATATTTGGAAAACGCTCATATAAATATAGAGAAAATGACAACGCATCTAGGCTAGAGCATATTAAAAGAATAAAAAAAGTAATGTTCCCAAAGGCCGCTCTAAAAACCATTACAGTAGAGAAATACAGGAAGATCAAGAAAGAAATAGATCACATAAGAACTCTTGATAGATTAACACATCCTTTCTAGGCCTACTACGTATACTTCGGTTTTTATAACCTGGCGTATCAGGGACAGTCTTCACGATGGAATATCTCACGTCATTTCGTGTTTTTCTCGGTCGTGCCGCTAGATATCGCATGGTCGTGAAGTATCGAGCAGTGCGATGTGTCTAGAGGCACGATCGAGAAAGACGCGAAACTCCGCGAGATATTGCATCGTGAAGACAGACCCTGAAGCGGCAAGTTATAAAAACCCAAGTACAAAGAAGCGCAGGAGAACGGAAAATTTTGAAATAACATTATTTGCATGAATAAATACATAAAACAAATAATTCATAAACAAAAATGCACGTGTTCAGTACGCCATTGTTTTCACAATCAAAATGTCATGGTGTGTCTATTTACTTTTTAAAGACATCGGAAATATGTGCTTCGATTTGGCGATCACACTCTAATAGCCTGCGATGAAAACTGGATTGCGGGGCGTAGTAAATCTTGGGGAATGGCAGTGACCTCTTTTTCAATGTTCTGCTCCAGTTCACGGATTGTTGCAGGACGTATACGGTACACCTTGCCTTTAAGATATCCCACAGGAAGAAGTCGCACATACTAAGATCAGGGGTTTCTGGCAGGCCATGCAATGTCAACGTTACGTGAAATACCGCGTCTTCCAACAACTGGCGAACGGCTGCCATCCAGTGGCGGCATGTGCCGGTTTGGTTGCCCAACCAGCTGGTGGCGCTGCGAGACGACCTCAAGAGAACCCCAAATTCCATCTTCGTCAGACTCGCTGCAAGTAATTTTATGAAATTCGCTTGTTACTGGAAGTACACAAGTTCAGTCAATTATCGACGTCAATCAGTGCATTGTTTGTATTTGGAGAATTTGTTTCCGTGAATACCAATGTGTGTCGAAGATCTTTCATTGTCATATACACCGGAGAAGTGTAGTTTTCGAAATAAAAAATTTATTTGTGAGAAATGTCGAAGCAATTCTGCTTCTTGCAATGTGGTGGAGTCTAACTTAAGTGCCTAGAGGGAATCAACGCCAAAATCATGTGCGCTGAAGGTGCATACACCTTACACGACGCATAAAATTTATGTTTCAATATAGACTTAATATACTTGAATTGCTTATATTTTTATTATATGAATGGGTGAAAACCACACGGTACAAGTGACATTTTATACATTTTGTGAAAACGTGTTTATTTTAGGCTACATTTCAGTGGAATTTTTTGTCATGATTTTAATAAACAATTGAAATGCCGTGATTTTAATGACGAAACAAAGAACCCGCCTTTACAGTAGTACTGAATTAAATAAACACATCTCTCAGAATTTATAAAATGTTACTTATACCGTTCTGTTATCATCCACTCATGTATTCGTATTTTGAAATTACATTTCCGTCATTCCATGGAGGTGCAACCTCCAGTCTGTTGGGGCACCTGCCGCCACTGTCGAGCAGTGTGTGACGTGGCTCCGTCCAGCTGAAACCACATATTTTCGATTTTAAGATTAAGATCGTACAGTCTCAGTGTGAAGGATATTTGAAGCATATCAACATATTGCGAGAAGGTTGCAGTCAAACGGTGCGGCGAGGACTTCTCTCGATGGCAGCTCCAACAGCTGCAATGTTCTTTGCGTTACGCCACCTGGCTTTCTTTCAGAGCCTGTTTTTTTCAAAATTACGCACCCAGGTTGTAATCACTTGCACATATGGGACATGTCCAAGCTGTTAATACTCTCGGAATATTCTCTGCGCGGCAGTCGCATTATTACCATTTTTGTAAAACGCCCTCACAGCTACAGCACGTTCTGCACCAGTTCAATGATCCACGATTACTAAATGACAATGCGTTCACAATAAGTGTGCCAAATTTTCGAACTGCCGGTTTTACAATGTTGCCAATTGTAACGTTCAAAATTTCCCGATTCCTTGCGCCATTCTATACAACCAGGAATAGGCCTCCAGTATGCCTAAGAGGTTGATGACAAATGCCTTCATAATGAAATGGCAATTGACTTTTATTTCACATTTGTATTCAAATCTATTACATAAGAACTTTGTGTTGTGAAAAATTCCCTTTTTACAAGTAAAAAACAAAACATTATACTTTTATTGACTAAACACATCACAAACAAGATTAGAACACTTGTAAGAAGATGAACAGGAAAAATCTAATCCATTATTTATCAAGTATTTCATCTTCACTCCTTGCTTATACAGTGCTAAAAAATAGACACTAACTTGTATAAAAGTAATTTGAACACAATTTCTACAAAGGTAAGTTATAAATGTCAATCGGTTGGAAGATTTCTCTCTAAATACTATTTGATTGTAACAACTTCATAACAAATATGAACAATATAATTTAATTATACTTGATCAATAAGTTTAAATCTGTTGTGCTGCTTATCAGGGATTATATTAACAAACTTTTTGTAAATTGTCTGACCAACACGCCCAGCATAAATTCTTTCGATCCATGTATGCTCCCACTTAGGGTCAATTTTTTCACAACTAAATACAACTCTTCCAGATTCCATGGCAAATAAAGTTCCATTCTTGCCAAATCCAACCTAAGGAAAAACAAACAAACAATTTTTTAAAATTATTTTAATAGTCATTGTACAGTGTGTTTAATGTTAAAAAACAAACAAGCAACCTTTTGTAGTTCAAAATACTATATTTTGTTAATGTTTGTATAATAATGTTTCCAAACATGCACAAAATGTCAAGCAAAATATTAAAATACAGTACAAGACTTTCTACTATAAGTAATTACAAAGAATGTGTTGTAAAGCTGCAAGAGATTTTTTACAGAAAAAAATTGTGGGTCCGACACCAAAACAAATGGATTTTTTCCTACTATATCTAATAAATAAATTTCGCACAATTGAAAAGATTAATAGAAATCTATATATTGAAAATTAGAATCCATGGAACCTTGTGCAAATCTTTTTCAGTACATTTTCTCTATTTGCAAGTGTCTTACGTTAAATTCTCGAACGTCAGGCGAAACGTCGGCCTCCCAGCCAATGACGCGGCGTCTCCGGGATAGCCGAGAATTTATGGATTCGAGTCGCGGAAGCCTAAGTGTAAGTGTCCTACGTTGTCATAACGAATTTCCTCTATCTACTTATAGCTTTTAGGTCGCACTCCTCGAATTTTCTGTATTCCCGATGTTTAAAGAATGGCATTTACTATCCTTCCGGTAATGTCAAGAAGACGCATATCTTTATCAATGCGTGTGTATGAAAACCAAGCATTCCCAATCGCGCCATTGAGGCAGAAGCAGAATATAAAGTAGGATCACCTCTTGTTTTGGATTCGGATTTTATACAGACTTCGGAGTCTATGTCGACACCACTCATTTGATTTATGGAATTATTTTACCAAGCCAGGCAGAAATCCTCCGTTTCTTTGCTTGGCTATATCTTCTGCAAAGTCAGACTTCTTGCTCTGTGACGCAATAGACACTTGTCTGTTGTCATGCCATCAGACAAGCATTATGCCAAATTCTTGGTCCAGAAGAGTGTGGCGAGAAAATCGTTCCATCTTTAAATCATTCAGTGGTGTCATATCACTCTGTATTTTTGGTACCAAAAACGTACTACTGTTTATCTTTCAAATTTTTAAGTAAGGCAGTCCTATTAAAAATTGTATCTGCAAATAATACTATTTTCTGGCAGAAATCCGAAGCACACTCTCGCTATAACACTAGTTCCACGTGTATGGTTCAGTTGTCTTATTTCTTTAGCCGCTACATAATATTCGAACCTAACAAGGAAACGTGGGGAGTTATAGCCAATGGCGGATTTTCAGAAGGCAAGGGAGGCAAGGCATCCCCACAACATTGATAACACTAAAAAATACCCGTTTGTTAACTTAAAATTTGTTAGAATTGACTGTCTAAAATTGACATAAATGTATAGGCCTGCCAAGTAAACATTTGAAAGAAGTTTCTCTTGCTGGGAACACAACGTTACAATTGAAGATTGAGCTAAGCAGTTCTATGCGTTACACATATGTAGCACCACCAAGTACTAAAATTGCTTATGTTGGCACACAGGCGGCCAAATTAACAGAAATTTGGCGCCACGTTTCAAGCATTGAGTTTCGCTACCTTTTGAAGGAATTTAAGAAGAAACTATCATACATTTCAAACTTCCAGCCTTCGAGAAAGCTAAAAAACGCAAATTCTTTCACAATTGACAAAAAATACATTTTTTGAATGAAGTTCTTTTCATCGGAGCTTCAACTGCTTCGACAGCATCTATTGGAATGTTTCCCCTGTAAACTGGCAAAAGTTTCCTTTATTGGCCACGGTATGAAATTTCATGCCTCGAAAATAAAACTGATATTCAAAGCCGCTGACGCTAATGAGTTTTCAAATATTATAAGTTTGACTTAGTTATTATAGTAAAGTTTTCAACAATAAATACTTAACTTAAAGCACAACAATGATTATTTTTCCGGAAAAAATCTTAACAGCTCGTCCCGATCTAAGTAAACATCACCACGTCCTTTGTTCGACCTCCAGAAAACAAACTACAAAATGCGAAGACGTTATACTCTTTTAAAACTTTTTCGTCAACGTGGACGCAATCCCCTTGTGGGGGCGTTGAGAGCTTCGGGCTTTTGGAGTTATCCTCTATTAATTGCTGCACGGAAGTAATCCTCCATTAATTAATATACTTAATTACATTACAATACGTAGTTCGTCACGTCACGTCACGCCTTGTCTCAGTCAGTTGTCAAGAGGACCGCCAGATAGCATGCCTATATATTACGTGCTCCTGCGTCATCTACCCATCGGCCTGAATTGGGAAGGAATAGGATGCTTCACAGGAGTAGGACTGGCCCCTGTGAAGCATGCAAACTCCTTTTATCGTAACAACTTCCACATGACGTTCTACGGGGATCGAACCCGGAACCTCTCCTTGATTCGCACATACTACAAATCCGCTAACGAAAAACTTTACAGAAGTGAGAACATTCAAAAACGCAAACGTTGTTACTATATTTCTATCGGGGAGCAGAAATTTCATACTGTGGCCACCTTTGGGTTAAATGTTGATACTAATTGTTGAGCTCTGATTCCGTTGTAGCTAGGTGTAAATTAACATAACTGATGAATAATAAAGCTTATTTTCTTGTAATGTTGTACTTATGTTTTTACTTTCTCACACTTAAGAAGGAATGTCTTAAAAAGAGAAAGTTATGTAATTATGCGCGAAAAAATCCTCCAACACTGTGGTGTAGCCAGAATCTGTTTTGCGGGACCTTGATATCCAAAAATTGACGGCAAAACTGTCCGTCTGTGAACAACGCTAGCTGCTAAACCGTACAGCCGATTTTCTCCAAAATTGATATTCCCCGATTGATCTGGCTGATGTCGCGGCTCCTTGAATTTGAAACTGATATTTTCATTTTGGGAGGTACTTTACATTAAGCTCATGGAACAGTTTCAAAATAATGGCGTCATCTATTTTGAGTAAATTTTGTTGTTGGATAGTCTTATGGGCATGTAAGAGAATGGGGCAAGTATCATGTTGGTTAAAAACTCTGCATTTTCGAAAATTGGAAAACTTCCAAATATTTTTAGGCGACTTCCTACAATTAAAATATTAAAGATATAGATTTTCCCCCTTCATGAAATCTGTTCCGTGAAGATATATTTTGAAATAAGGTCATGCACAATTGGCTTCTAGGCTGTCTGCGTGACGTCGCCTCGTTGGCAGATAGGCCGACGACTGGCCGCTAGACGACCAGTACTCGATTAGCCGTGCTTCCGTACGTCCGCAGCGTCACAGATCGCGTGGGAAAACTACCACGGAAGAACAACATCCGGACGGTTTTCACGGCACCCGAGAAACTGCACAAGACCCTGGTACGCATTAAAGACGCTTTACCACCTCTCCAGGCGGCAGGCGTATACGAAGTTCCCTGCAGCTGTGGCAGAACGTATGTCGGTGAGACCGGGCGCAGTGTCTGAACGACTTAGGGAACACATTAGTTATTACAACAAAAACCAAACCCACCGTTCGGTCATAGCAATCCACTCCGAGGTCATTGGACATGCCATTGAATTTGATAAGACCCGGCTCCTGCACAGTGAAAACCGATACTGGCCTAGAAATTAGGAGACGGTCGCACAACATCAACGCGGATGCAGGCCTTAATCTAAACCACGCCTGGAAGGATGTTCTTCCACCTATTCCTGACTGCGCGAGGGCTGTTCAACACCGTCCGATCTCTCTGACGGCTGGTGCGAGGCCCGGGTAGGCCCAGACCGCGAGCCAATCAGAGGGACCTCTTTGCTAATCACGACGCACTAGCGTTACCCGAGCCCCTAGGCTGAATAAGATATAACACCGGAGGCGGAGCTTTACTGTGTCACTACCCTGAAGAAGCCCGCGACATGATAGGCGAAACGTCGGCTTATCTGCCAACGTCGCAGCGTCACCCGGACAGCCTAGAAGTCATGAACTCGAGCCGCGGAAGCCTACGTGTACAGTCGTGCACAATTGTTCGAACATTTGAGTATTTTTCGTGAAATATTGTGTGAAATTACACAATTTTTAATTTATGCTTAAACATTTTTTTCTCGAACACGACTTCACCGTTTTTGATGAAATTTTGTTGGTGGATAGTCTAAAGGACATTTATGAAAATGGTGCAGGTCTCATGTTAGCTGAAAAACCTGATTTTTTTCGACAACTGAAAAAACGTAAACATTTTTAGGCGTCTTCATACAACTACATTATGAAATTAGAATTATTTTTCTTAATGAAATATGTTCATCAAAAACAGATTTTCAAAAGAGATCTTCAGCAATTTTTCGAAACAAGGAGTATTTTTGAAGTAGTTGGGAATCAAAGTTAGTTGAATGCTCTGAAAATACTGCACTTCTTAGTTGTACTTTTTGGTTTTTTGAGACAGTTTAATACTACATACATTAGAATGTGTATAGAATTGCGAATATCATATTTTTTGTTCGTTTCTTACATTGGAACTTTTGTTATACGTTTACAAATTAATCTTTAAGAAGTTCTTCAAAACCTATTTGAAATAAAGATTGCTAGCCTTCAGTCGTTTGCTTGCAATTTACGCAGTTGAATGCTACACAAGTTAGAATTTGTATATTATTTCATATATTTATTATTATTATTATTATTATTATTATTATTATTATTATTATTATTATTATTATTATCATCATCATCATCATCAGAAAAATAAGCAGGCACATCTATGAAACTAGAAAAACACAATTTTATACTGCCAGAGACATAATAAATTTGGAAACTATGTTCAACACAGCCATTCCAAAACTGCCAAATTCAAGCCAGATGAAATTTTAGAAGTTACGCCTAAAAGGGTATTGAAAAAAAATAATTAAAAGAATGGTGTACAAGATTCTCGGCACATCATAAAAATAGAAAGCATTTGCTCTTAACTTTATGGTGAGGAATGTGGAAAAGAAACATCATCTTATTTCTCAGAACGAAGTCACAATGGCAGAGGGCTGTCCAGAGCCAAACCCTTTATATATCAACAGCCATAGAATTTTCACAGACGTTTCACTTCTGTTACATTTTTTGTAACATTCTCTCACAATACTGACATCTAATGTGGGAGTAATTTTCCAATACGCTTGTCAGTCATTCCTTTTATCCATTAAGCCAGAGGCTCAGCACCATAGATCACTCGGGTTCTCAGATGGCCTCCCATCCAGGAAGCCAAGTGCCAAGTTGCTTAACATCTGAGACATCACAGAGCATGGTTAAGCAATTCGGCTATTGACGCCAGCTAAAGAAAAAGGCAAAAGCTTTTGATAAAGCACTCATTCCCCCTGGTAATCATGGAAGACTGGTAGAATGCAATTTATTGAATATAAAAATGTTATACTGCAGTGCTTATCAGGCCTTTTCGGTAATATTCCATTGATTGCGTGGACTGACTACAAAGGCCATCAAATTCATAAATGAGAGAAATTTGGGGATATTTATTTCATCAAGGAATGCTTGAAACCACTGTTCCAAGTGTAGTCTTTCTTTGCCTCCTTTTCCCCCTTCCATAATTTATTTATTTGCCTCTAAACAGGCAATTGCCCAATATTACAGGTTTATACAATATTTATAATTTGATATTAAAAATAACGAAAATATAAAAATACATTTTAATTGTAATCACAGAGATAATGTGACTGTTTAATTAACAAATTTACTAACACCGATACAATTTATGTCGATATCACAGATATTATAGTTTCTGCACATACACCATATAGGAGAATAATAACCCAAATTAGTTCTCGCGAACGGTATAAAAAAATGTATCATTTTGACGAAATCTGGGGTTACACAACAGTATTTTCCAATTGATGGTAGATAATAGTTTACTACTGTCAATATCATGATTTACTAATTTGAATAGAAATAAGATGTCATTACATTTTCTATGGGATTGGAGGGAACTAATTTGAAGATATGGTGAAATATCACTGTAATCGTGGTTTAATCTTGGATGGTAATTTAAGAAACCAAGCTGCTAAATTAAAAAAATTATGTTGTACTTATTCAATTCTCTTTTTGTATACATCATAACAAGGAGTCCAGTTTTATGAAGAGTACATAAGTATTGGTCGCAATAATGTTAAATACAAAGTTCTAATTGTAGAAGGGTTTCTAAAGTCAGTTGCAGTTCCCATAATCAATCCTAACATATGATTAGCTTTATCTACAATATTATCTATATGTCTATCACATCTCATTTTTGGATCGAAAATTAACTCCAAGATCTTTTATTTCATTGACAGACCCGAGTATCACTCCATCAATAGAATACTCATGGTCAACTATATTTCTGTGTTTTGTGAATTTCATCACTTTGCACTTATTTATATTAAAGTTTAATTGATTCGATTTACTCCAATTTATAAGACTATTCAAGCACTCCTGTAGTTGTTTGCAATCATTAACAGTATTAATTTCTCTATAGATTTTTAAGTCGTCAGCAAATAATAAAAACATGCAATTTGAAAGAAATAATTTCACATAAATTAATAAATAATAAAAATAAAAAGGGTCCCAAGTGAGAACCTTGGGGTACTCCTGATGGTACAATTATGTTGCAGGATAAGAATGATAAATATTTAACATTCAATATTCTATCAGACAAATAGTTTTTCAACCACTGCAAAAGACTACCGTGAATGCCCAAATTTGACAACTTTAGTGTAAGTAATTCATGGTTTACTGTGTCGAAAGCATTAGCAAAATCCATACATATAACATTTACTTGAGAATTTTTATCAATTTTATCAATAATGAAGTGGTGTAAGATTAATGAATTAGAGGTGCCAGATTTATTACGTCTGAAGCCATGTTGATCCTCTATGATGAGATTTTTTAATTTTTCAGTTATTTTTTTTAGTTATTATGGACTCAAGAAGGTTAGGAATAACACTCTTTATGGATATAGGTCTGTAATTTTTAACGTATGATCGGTTCTGAGATTTATATATTGGAGTTAAATAACTTTTTTTCCAAATTCAAGGAAGGATACCTTTGTTCAGAGATTTTACAAAAAGTACATGAAGAATGAGTGTCAAGTTGGCATTACAAGATTTCAATAATCTCACTGGTATTGAATCTGGCCCAACACCTTTCTTAACATCCAATTTATTGTTTTTCGATCAGTTCATAAATGAAGTTATAAAAACAATCAACACATGATTGAATAGAGTTAATTTCAAAATAGCTACTCCATTCAAATGAGCATACATCTTCACTAATTGATGTAAAGTCTGCGAGGTTATTATTGTATTTCGTGACTGACGTATCGAGTGTCACGTAGCTTTCATTAATATTTATCATAAGTGCTAGATGATAGTAATCACAAGGAACAATAGGACAGTCAGATTTACTTACATTTGAATAATTAGAAGCAAATATTAAGTCAAAAATTTTAGAATTATCATTTAATATTTTGTTTAACTGTAATAAATTGATATAATTCATTGTATGTTGAATTTGTGTGCCAATATCTATTTCAGTCCTGGAGACATTTAAAAATTCCGAATGAACAATATCATCAAAGGTTGACCATAATGTATTTGGTAAATTAAAATCACCCATTATTAAGAATTTCAATGTTGGGTTGTTTTTAAAAACTAGTTCTAAGATTTGTAATAAATTCTAAGTAGGCTTCAAGAGTTGACTAGGGTGGAAAGTATGTTGCAACAACTATCATATCAAGATGAGTATATTTAAGATGAACAAAGGAGTTCGTAGGCTTCTGCTGCCGGAGTCAATGCATTATTGGCTATCCGGTATGAGCAGTGTCTTGGTCAATAGTACTGACATTTCGGCCATCTTGCTGTGGCCTTCTTCAGCAGTGTAGCTCTGAAGAAGGCCTCAGCAAGATGGCTCCATCAGTACAATTGACGGAGATGCGGCTCATCCTGGATAGCCAAGAATGTAAGATGAACGAAGATGTGTTCAGAAAGATGACAAGATGTTGGAATAATTGAACTACCGATTTTTTGGCAAACCATGATTAATACTCCTTCACCTCTCTGAAATTTACTAGTTGCTGATGTTCTATCGACTATGTATATGGCGATTAGGAAAATTCAGTGAAAACAATGATGTCCAGATCTTCGCAAGAAGGCGCCACTTGAGCAAGGATGGACAGCTTAGTACGCAGACCACACACGTTTTGGTAGTAAACATGAATTGTACCTGGGAATTGCCTGCTCTTCAGTTTTCTGCTTGGACAACATTGCGCGCACCTTTACTTTTGTCAGAGTTGGTGAAAAGTTTTGGTACTCCGTTAATCGATTTCACCAGAATTGATGTCCACAATTTCAGATAATATTGACAAGACCCTTTCTCTGCCGTAATTCGGTTGTTGATTTGAAGAAGCTTGCTTTCATCAATGTCATGAATCGGGATGTTTTTTGATCGTTGCTCTCTATCAATGTATTCAGAATAAAATGATTTGAATGAATCAGCATTTATATGATAATTAGTTCCAGTTAATTATCACAATTCTAATAAATCAACAAATAGAGGAAAATATGGACATTCAAAGTGCCTCAGATTTGAATTCCTTTAATCAACACAGGTTTCTATTTAATTCTCTATATAGTTGAGTTATTTCTTTCTAGGGATTAGGGGGGTTCATTTTGGGTTGGATTTGAGAAGCAATCCATAGAATTAAAAAGTTTGCAAGTTTGGGAACCTCTGTTTTAATACAAGTCACTTTAGAAATATTTCTTTTCCAAAGCATAAAAAGTTAAACTGAGGTGCAGAATATTAAAATGTCTACTCAAAGTCCCAATAATTATCAGTCTTAAATTTTAACTACAACCTTCTAAATCATTTACACCAACACTTACCTACAGTAATGAAATCAACATTATATTAAATTCACTTATGGATTTCACCGATGATGATAATAATAATAATAACAACAACAACATAAAATTTCTTGAAAATCTAAAGAAAAATCATCTCACATGCAGTCCCGGGTGAAACCGAAGTTTTATTTGAGTAACAATTCGTGACCCTGCAGTGGCATATGCTCCATCGTGAAGTTTTATTCCAAGGTGTTTTGGTCTACCATGTGACACCCTGTTCCTAGTGCTTCCACCAGCTTTTTTCGAAGCCCATCTTATTAGGTCTGAAAAATTAATTATAAATTATTGTAAACTGCAAGAAGAAAGCCATTAATTTTAACAATAAAAAACTTTAATCCAACTAAGGTCAACTCTCGTACTACACCATCCTCCTTGAAACAATGATTTATAATCTTCGATTTCAATAATTTCCAAAGACATGCAGATATCTGAGCTTAATTAATCTTTTTTTCCCATTCAGAGAATAAGGGTACAATAATGTTTAAAATTCAATAACAAACATCTTTTTTACTTGATAGGGTTATAATAGCATCATCTTGCACGTTAATACTTACTGCTACACCAAAAAAATTTTATTGTTTTTCTCAAACTTCACAATTGAAAATACCGATACCCTTCATTGTTAAATAACACTATTTCTAGATTAAAAAGCAGCGTAACAATTTGTATACAGGAATCACAATCTTGGATAATGTATAACACGTTCTAGTTCTGATGAGTGCATGAGTTATAAGCAAGTGATCCAGTTTGTCTTTGAAAATCACTTAAGAAATATTAAATGTACTTGGATTGAATTCAAACAAAACGATAATTGCGAGAAACATTATTCAGTAAAAAATATACCTCAACACAACTAACCATGCCGATGTACATTTGCAAGTGAGTGCCAATCCAAAATTGTGAATTTTTTCAATACATTACAAAACGATGCCATTTTATCAGAACCACCGGTAATATTTACGTATTTACTGAAACATGATCAACAGCAGATCAACAGCAACGGAGGCTATACTAGGATCGACTAGGATTCATGTAGCCAAGTACTTGAGGTAAAGCAGCTGTTCACGGTTTCATCCAATCGGGAGCTTATATGTCGCTGCAGTGACGTCACTATGGTGACATTACGCCCCGATTGGATGAAACTCAACAGCTGATACCTGCCAGGGGCAGAGTTGGTTAAATCGCAGTATGTACTTCAGCTATTATAACGTAGCGCATCAGGGTCCATTTTCAAGATGGAATATCTCACATTTACTTGTCTTTCTCGGTCGTGCCTCTAGATAGTCATCGCACCATAGATTAACACAACATATTCCCCCATGATCGCACTGCTTGAAACGGTGGCGATCATGCGACATCTAGCAGCAAGATCGAGATAGACGCGCAATACCGTGAGATATTCTATTGTGAAGACAGGCCAAGACACGCTGAAATGATAAAACCCGAAGTATATTTCGGCTTTCTTCAACACGCGTACACGTACAACGTATGATTCAAAAGTCTGTGGACATTTGATTAGGCGTTACTTCAATCTCCTTTTACTTTCTCGCTGCCGCTTATGCAGATGTTTCTCAGGGGTTTCTCAAATGATGCTCGAGAAAACGGCAAATTTTCTGCAGAAAAACTCATATATCCGTGCTCTGGTAAAGAAAAAGTGGATGAATCAAGTTGCTAAATTTAGCAAAAAAAAGTGGTCAGTCAAGAACCATGTTTTGTGAGTACTTGATACCGAAAAATCTATTGACCGCAAATCGTCCGTACGTCTGTTTGGTGTATACAGTACAAAACTACAGTACAAGTTTGGTGTATGGTACAAGACTAGCGTCTAAACCATGCGTAGGATTATTTCCAAATTGAAGAAACCCAGATTGGCATAGGTCTTATTGCGAAAGTTTGATTTTTTAGGCGACTTCCTACAACAACAAATTTGAAGGTAGAGATTTTTCCTTGAAATGAAATTTGTTCTCGATATTTAGTTCTTTCAATAAGGTCCTGTATATGGTTTGAAATTTCTAGTAGTTTTCGCGCAATATTGCCTGCAATATGTGTAATTTAAAAAATAATAAAAACAAGATTTCCTCAAAAACGTTCCCAAAGTTTTTCTGCAAACTTTTGGTGCAGATAGTGCCAATTGTACTCAATGAAATAATCAATGAGCGAAATGAGAGATGAAATCAATGAGAGAAAAAATGACGTTTATGCCATTTCCAACGAGCCAGAATACACTACATAGAGTGGCTGAAACGCCTCCATCTTTGAAATAAATTGAAGTCATATTTTTTGCAGTCAAAGCAAAGCCCTCTGCAAAGCCATTGGAAAAAATTTGGCCCTCTGCGAAACAAAGTATTGTATACTGCGATTTATGTAACTCTACCCCTGGTCCCAGCTGTTCACTATTTCATCCAATCGGGAGTATGAATGTCACAATAGTGACGTCACTTCGTTTAAGCTCTCTATTAAATGAAACTGTCAACAGCTGTTACCTACCAAGGGCAGAGTTGCGAGAATCACAGAATAGCATTAAGTTTGGCCCTGATTACGGACGGTTTCTCTGCCACTCGTATCTTTTGACTCCAAAAAACATGGCGACCTCTACTAGGTCGGCGACCCTGCACCAAGATTGCTGAAACTATAGGGACAGCCACTCTATCTAGTATATTCTGGCTCGTTGGAAATTGCATAAACGTCATTTTTTCTATTCTTTCGTTTTTGTTTTTAAACTACACAAATGTTATTTATTTGACTAGCCTCTCACGTCGTTAATATTTACATTAACGACGATTTGTTCACATGAGTATTTACTAGTACATTCGGTTGAAATTATGTCTTATAAAGTTCCTAGAACACGTACATTCACAAAACTTTTGTGAAAATTTTCGAATTTAGCGCACTCAAAAACATGAATCGGACAAAATTATGAAAACAGCTTTTTGGTTGTAGATCGGTGTAATCAATCAAAATCCACGGAAGCCATCGAGATGGGAACGAACTCGAATTCCCTGTTTTCGAAGTAGTACCTACCATATGTATTATAGCGGATAATATAATGTCGGATGTGTCCTCAACCAACCTTTGTATCAAGATGGAACATTCGTGTCAGTAGACCATTCGGTTAGGATTTAAGCATGGAAGAAGCCAGAACCGTATTTAGCTACAAGGAAAATACGCTATTTCTGAGGGGTCTCCATCAATTTTTGGGGGGTCCCGCAGCCCGAAAAAAACTTCATTAAATATTCGAAAAAAATATAATACACGTGTTGTATTTATTATTATTATTATTATTATTATTATTATTATTATTATTATTATTATTATTATTATTATTATTATTATTTTGTTGTTGTTGTTATTTTGTTTGTGTTTATTTACAATTGTTTAGACCCTTAGAGGATTACATAAAGCAAATCATGACTTGTTGCTGTTATTTTTCTTTTTCTTTCCAGAATTTTTTCATCATCTCGCTATGCTTAGCTCGACGTTCATCTGTCCATTTTCCTCTTGGTATCTTTGGTTTGTCTTGTGATACAATTTCCCAGATATATATCTTGGCCCTGGAGATGTTTCGATCTTCGTTGTCTCCCGGTGAGATATTGGCATTTTTTAGATCAATTTGGGCATGTTTTACCCAGAAATCGTTTTCAGTGTCTGAAAGTACGTCAAAATTTTCTTTGTTAATCGGTTGACATCTAGTCTCATGTGCCCATAGGATTTCAGCCGTCGTTTGCGGAAATCGGTTTCGACGTTGGAGTATTTTTCTGTCACAGTGTGTGATTGTAGACGGTATCCTTCGTCTGTGAGTTTTGGACCAAGGATCTTCCGGATTATTTTTCTTTCCGCCTTCTTGATATTCTCGAGGTCTTCTTTGTAATTAAGATTTAGGGTCTCGCTGGCGTAGAGTGTTTCAGATTTCCTGGCCTTATGGGTCTTCATATATTTTGATTTTTCAATTCTTGTTCCCATGCTTTGATAGCTTTGTCTAAAACGATGTTGAAGAGTAATGGGAAAAGGCCATCGTCGTGCCGGACAGTCTGCCGTGGCAGTCTTGCTGGAGAAAGGTTGTGAGATTTCTCCGTTGATGATCCGGATCTTTCCAGGGCCTTGGAGTCTTTAAATGACGATTGGAAGAATACTTTGTTTTCTACAGCCCGCTAAGGCTACATACAGCGCATGCGCATTTATATCAGGGTGCTTTCGCCGCCCTCGCAAAATATCCGGGCAGCATCCACAGCCTCCTGTGCACTTCTGTATTCTCTGGATCTAGACCGGTCGGGATTGGGGTGGGGGTGGGAGGAGAGAAAGAAAGATCTGTCAAAATCATGAAATTGTGAAACGTGGGAATATACGTGCCGATCATTTCATTCAAAGGGATAGAATTCAACACAAAGCAATTTTATTTTTCTGTGGATCTCGTAAGGTGCAAACTCAGCCTAAGTTTCTGACTGCCAAGTAATCATATGTATACCCAACGTAGTAGAAGTAGAAAATGCAACCCGCCTCACTCTTAAAAATAATCCCGGCAAATAATAGTAGTATTATTCCTAATGCATGATATCTTCCCTGCAGCTAAAATAGTGCTTGCTGTAAAAATTTGTTGCTGTATAATTCTGTAATAAGAAACTTGCTAAAAACAAGTATTATGCTAATAAATATATCTATTATCATCATGATGCTTTAATTGTTTTCTTTTATTGTTATGAATTACATTTGTGTACCTACCTCAGTTATTCAATAACAATGGTCAATCCTTTGTCTTCTGATCTTATTGAAAAGAACCTTTTTACTTAAAGAGAATTCAAATCTGCCTTGCTCATTGCTACATTTTATGCAGTCTGCAGAAATACAAAACAATATAGTTGAAATGTTAGTAGATCACAAGAACATCATTAATTTTCTGGCAAAACATTCATTTTTGTTTTATTTATACACTATGTATCAATTAATTGGATGAGTTAAAGTAATGTAGTTCATTATATTGCTGCATTTTACTAGTTATAGAACTAGTTACACTTTTAAGTAGTTATAATTGCAGAGTATGCCCTTCAAGTTTGCAATACCATAATTGCTATAATGTTTGAAATAAATAAAGTAACTTGCATGACTCTCTGGATTGTTATTTTATTCAGGAATTGAAAGTTGCTACAATGATGCTCGGAAGGAAACAAAGTTTGAAAGGGGAGCCAGTTCTGGCAGATTATGGACCTGAAGAATCTCTTAATGAAAGTGCTGACATTGAATGGGTGAACATGGTAAAACAACTAATAAAATTCCAAATGTTTCAAAATGATTGGTTTGAAGTGTCCTATTGAGTTGTAATATTTTATCTCATTTTATTCTCTTCTAGCTTTGGGTCCGTCGTCTAATGAGATTCTGTGCTCTCCTCAGTCTTCTTTCAGTGAGCTTGAACACATCCAAAACATTTGAAAAACATCCACCTCTTCAATATGCAACCTTCTGTTGTGACCTAGTGGTAACTTTTCTTTTCACAGCAGAAATGATTGCAAAAATGCATATTCGTGGAATTTTGAAGGTACGTTCATAGAAATAAAAAAAGTGGACTAATCACTCTTTATTATTATTATAATTATTATGAGCATTAAAATGCATGATGTTTGCCTGCAGCTCAAATAATGCTGCTTGTAAAGATGTAGATTGTTTCTGATGAAAATAAAATAATTTAATAATAAAATAATTTAAACTAAATTAAATAAAATAATAATAAGTAAAAATAATAATAGTTAATTGATTTTATCTCCATAATTTTTCATCATTTGTTAGCAATGCAGAAAAATCATACTTCGTTTACCAATGCAAATAAGTTTTCTATAACTTGGAAATGAAAATATCTATTCTTTTCAAATTTTGCTTCTTATTCTTTTTTAAAATTTATTTTTATTTATTTATTTTTAACTTTCACTCATCTTTCAACTATTTATAATCAAAATGATGGCTCAAGAAAACATGAACAGTTAATCTTCTCCCCCATATGTCATATACACTTTTTATTTTATTTTATTTTATATAAATTTTTTTTTACTAAATAAATCTAAATCATTTATAGGTATTACACCATTGAATATTTAAATTATTCCTGTAAGTTAAGAATTGATTAGTGTTTCAAAAACACAACACATAATGCTCGAAGTGCTACACAGTGCTTCTCACAAAGTCATTTTAATAGCTTTAGGGGCCCCAGGGCCTATGTTAATTTAGGGGCTCTCTATTCTTACTTTCACCAAACTCCCCCTCTCATCACTGAGTGTCATTCTTGCATCAACTAGCAATATTACATATTATAAATATTATCCCACATCACTCCATTATGTTAATTTTTTAGATATAGTTTAATCATACATCATTTTTTTATAGAGTTTTTATTTTACTTAAAAACAAATAGTATTAAATAATTTTTTTAAGAACTATTTAAAGCTCTTGAACATTGGAGGGCCTGGGCCCAGGCCCTTTGGGCCCATGCATTAACACAGTACTGGCTTCTCAATGTCATTTAATGCTCTCGTTACTGATCTGGAAATGGCTCTAAATGTCATCACATGTTATCACTCCTTTACTTATTTAATACAATAATATTTTTAGTTTTAAGAATTATTGTTATTGCCTCAATATTGTATTTTTTAAAGGGTGAAGTTCCATACCTCAAAGATCATTGGTGCCAGTTCGATGCGAGCATGGTGTTCTTTTTATGGATTTCTGTCATCCTTCAAATGTTTGAAATATTGAGTATTGTTCCCCGATTCACATATCTTTCAATTCTGCGAGCCCCCAGACCCCTCATCATGATTCGATTTATTCGTGTTTTTCTAAAATTTTCAATGCCAAAATCAAGAATAAATCAAATTTTCAAGTAAGTGACTTTGCCAATACATGTACAAGATAACAAGTAACTGAACAGGTTTTATGTGCACATTACAATTCAATTATTGTTGTTCTTTTCTAGACGTTCAAGCCAACAAATTTACAATGTAACATTGTTCTTCCTATTTTTCATGTCATTATATGGATTATTGGGTGTTCAATTTTTTGGAGAATTGAAAAATCATTGTGTTTTGAACACAACAAGGTACTTATAATGAAACTTAACAATTTATGATCTGCTTATTGAAAATAAGTTTAAAATAATAGAAAAGTGCTACATATTTTTTAATCTGTTTCCAGAAATGTCACAATTAATAGTTTGGCAATTCCTGACACATTCTGTTCAGTTGATAATAATTCAGGTTACCAGTGTCCTAGTGGAATGGAATGTAGAAAGCTGAACTTTTCACGTTATAAAATGGGATTTAATGGTTTTGATGAATTTGGTAGGTAAATATATTTATTTAATCCTACTAGTTATAACTTTGTTTCTATGTATCTAGCAACGGAATTTCAGTTAGATGAACAACCATAATAATTCATAACTTTATATTTTTCAGCAACTAGTATATTTACAGTGTATCAAGCAGCATCTCAAGAAGGCTGGGTTTTTATCATGTATCGTGCCATAGACAGTCTTCCTGGTTGGCGGGCTGCATTTTATTTTAGTACAATGATATTTTTTTTGGCATGGCTGGTTAAGAATGTTTTCATTGCTGTTATAACAGAAACTTTTAATGAAATTAGGGTGCAGTTTCAGCAAATGTGGGGAGTAAGAGGCCACATAACTAATAATTCAGCATCACAGGTATTTATGAAATTTTTTCTTTAAAATATTTGGATTTAATAATACTACAAGAGGAAAGCAATGTCAATTAACACAATCATTGTTTTCTTGAAGAACTTAATTATCTCTTCTATCAAATATTTCTTCTGTATATTTCTTTTAATTTGTGAGTTTTGCTTTTAATCACTCAATACCTACCATACATGTAAATTTGGTACACGTGTCATTTGTGTCTATATACACAACAAAAATTCAATAAACATATTAACACTTGCATTTCCAGATTCTTACTGGTAATGACATGGGATGGAAACTTGTAACACTTGATGAAAATAAACATGGAGGTTTAGCACCACAATTTTGTCATGTGATTCTGCGTTCTGCCTCTTTCCGCCTTCTCGTAATGGGAGTTATTTTAGCAAATGGAATTGCTACTGCTACCATGCATTTTAAACATGATTCCCGACCACGATCTGTATTTTATGAAGATTATTACTATATTGAAGTAAGTATTCTCCATTGTACCTACAAAAGCAGAACTCGGATATAAATACTTATATAGTTTCATGAATGTATTTTTTGACAGGAAATTATAGTACTTTACACCACCTGCACACATGCACGCGCCCACACACTCACTCACTCACTCACACACACTCTCTCTCTCTCCTTCTCTCTCTTTCTTCCTCTCTCTCTTTCTTTCTCTCAATCTCTCACTTTCTCTCTCTCTTTCAATCTCTCTCTTTCTCTCTCTCTTTCTTTCAATCTCTCTCTTTCTCTCTCAATCTCTCTTTCTCTCTCTCTCAATCTCTCTCCTTCTCTCTCTTTCTCTCTCTCAATCTCTTTTCTTTCTCTCTCTCTCTCTCTCTCTCTCTCTCTCTATGTCTCTCTCTCCCTCTCCCCCCCTCTCTCTCTCTTCAGGAATTTTTCCGTTAATTTTAGTAGTTTTCTGCTATTCCGGGCGGAGATTAATTGTACAAATCATTGATAATTAAAATTGGTTCAGCCATTTTTGAGCTATAAATGGTGTAACTAACACAACTTTAATAACGTACTATCTCGGATTTGAAAAAAATGAATACTTCCAGGTCGATCTGGTCCACCTCAAAACTTTGCGATTTTCAGAAATATTCTTCAAATTTGGGAGTACATTCTATGAAGCCCCTGGGACATTTTCAACATTTTCTCAAAAACAGCTCCAAACCTTTTTAAATTTATTCTAAGAATAGAGCAAAATACATTTATAAAGATGGCATAGGTCCGATTTCCAGTTAACTCTAAATTATCAAAAATTACGAAAGTTTGGAAATTTTCCGGTGTCTTCCTACAATTACAATATTGAAAACTGTTTTTTCTTCAAATGAAATTTGTTCTCATAATCAGTTTTTTAATTATTGTCATACCCATTTTTCTGAAAACCTGAGCAGTTTTCTTCTAATTTTGAGTGTAACATGGTCAATATTAAAAATAAGAATTTCTCAAAAACAGTATCAGTTTTTTTTCTTTAAACTATTTGTATAGGAAGTTCTAAATGCATGTATTAAATGACATAAAAGCCATTTTGCTTAGGTAAATTTTCCTTAAGCATTTTTCTTAAAAAAATTACACGAATGTACAATTTTTTACATCTCTCTTCGTCGTTAATACTTACACTATACTTACACACACACACACGTGATTCGTATTATACATTATTACATTTGTGAATACTAATGCTTCAAATGATGTCTTATACATTTTTCAAAATCAAAAGTTTTCAGTGAAAATGAGCTCAAATTCATTCATTTTCAGAAACGCTCAAACAACATTTTCTCGAATCAAAAATCGACTCCAAATTTTTTCTTCAAATTTTTTGTACGTTTACAATGCACACTATCCATAGTGCGCTGTAGACCCTGCTATTAAAGTTACTTTAATTTATTCTTTTGTTTTTTAAAAAATTACACAAATAAAATTATTGATAAATATATCGTCGTTAAGGACCTCTACAAGGGACCAATTTGTCAAACCGATTGTCAGGGCAAAGAAATTGGGCTCTCGGCTACAGAGTCTAACCCATATAATATACTCTCTGGTCCAACCATCAACCAGAGTGCTCGAAATTTTGAGAAGACATCTTTGCGAGCAAGACGATAATCTGAGAAAACTGAAGCTCGGTTGTTGGACTGCACTGGTGCACAATAATTCCCGGCCTCGAAATACTCCCTTCCAAAAAAACTTTTTAGAGATTTTTATGTTCACAATTGTTAACCCTTAAAGTCATAGAATTAAAATGCAGGTCAGGAACATCCCTTGTATTCATCTTCAGAGCTCGATTCAAAAGCATACCACTATTACCGCAGTGAGAAAAGGAAGGTCCAGGTTATTAAATTATTGACAAAGTTTCTATGCAAATATAACCCGAGTTAAAATAAAAGATTCTGTACAAATGCATACTGAATATTTGTTTGTTACTTAAATGAAAACAAGTGGTGCTAATATAGCACTTACTTTCTCGCCTTTAGTTATACTAATTCTTATGTAATACTATTTATAGGCCACAATTTCTCCCCTAATTAACACATCTGTGATCATCTTTTGTAAAAACCATTACAAATCGTACAAAGTTTGGTGAAAAATAGCAAATATAAACACAAATTTGACAATTATAACTGTCTTTCATAGAGCACCGTCATGTCCCAACAATGAGACGTAATTCACTGAAATTCTGCTGCCAATTCGTGGCGCAGAATGTCATTGTATTCCAATCTGATATTTCCTGAAGGCTAGCAATTTTTCTTTCATATATTTCAAACAGGTTTTAAATAATTTCTAAATGATGAATGTGTAAATGAATAATAAAAGATGGAATATAAGAAAGGAAGAAATATGAATTAATATACAAATTCTAACTTACGAAGCATCCAACTGCTTGCAATTTCGTCCATGAAGCGTAGTAAATGTGAAGCAGGTGATTATGTTTGCCAAATTACATAAAAAATATTCAAAATTCAATTTAATTTTCAAAAAAAAAACAAAAAACATGACTTTATTTGTGCCTGTTTGATACACATTTTAGGAAAAAATACTTGTTGTAGATAAAATGAACATGACACTACTTTTAGATTGTCGTGAACACACTTCGATATGAAAAACTGTTTATCTTCATAATTGTAATTTGAGAAAATCGCTGAAAAAAATTGAATATTCGCAATTTTCGAAAATTCTTGGTTTCTAACGAACATGAATCCTGCACCATACTCTGAAACGTCCTTCATACAGTTTAATCAAAAACATACCTAACCAAAAACGTCCTTCACAAAGTTTAAACAAAGTTTAATAAAAAACATTGGGGCCTTTTTCTGAAAATTTTGACTATGTCCCAGGGGTTTCATGGAAAGCACCCCCCAAAATTAAAATATCGGTTTCAAATTCAATGAACCGCAACATCAGGCAAGTTGTTTGAGGATTATAGATTTTGGAGAAACTCGGTGAAGTCACTAGCGTTGTTCACAGGCAGATGTTTTGCTTCAATCGATTTTGTGGTATCAAGGACCCATAAAACATGGATTCTGTCTACACCATATGTTAGAGGATTTCCCCCCTAAATTTTGCAAATGGGTTTATCCATATTTTTGTTACCAGGCCCTGTAATAAGAGTTTTCCTGTTGAAAATTCGCTGTTTTTTGTGCAAAATTACATAACTTTCTCTCTACCGCGGTAGCGGTTTCTTCAACTTCTGTTTTATTCATGGCTTTCCTTATTGTGCCTTTCTCATGAAGTATGATCCTTCAGTTTTCATTTACGCAGCTCTTTCAAATGTCTGGTATAGCCTGTAGAGCCTCCATTTCCTAGGTTATTTATCACATATTTTGCATGGTAGAAAAATAAAGCATGCTGCTTACAAAATTGCTCTTAAACTGCAACTGACATTTTGGTACAGAAAATTGTTTATTGCCAATGATTTTTTATTATAATTAATGATAGTTGTTCTTAAAATAAATGATTGAAGTTATAAATGTCTTTCCTACTTTAAAATTTTCATAAATATAACTTTAAAAAAAAAATTCATTTCAGGTGGCATTTACAATATTTTTAGATTTGGAGACACTTTTTAAAATTTGGTGTCTTGGTTTCCGAGGATATTATAAGCATTCAATTCATAAATTTGAGTTACTCCTGGCAATTGGAACAACTCTTCATATAATACCTCAATTTTATCTTTCTGGACTCACATATTTTCAGGTTTGATACTAATCATAAAGACCATAATATCACTTTGAGCATCTATAGATATGCTTTTTCATGTATTGAATATTACAGGTTCTTCGAATAGTTCGTCTCATTAAAGCTTCACCTATGTTAGAGGATTTTGTGTACAAAATTTTTGGTCCTGGTAAAAAATTGGGAAGCCTAATTATATTCACAATGTGCCTTCTAATAATTTCATCAAGTATATCAATGCAACTTTTCTGCTGCCTCTGTGAGTTTCCCAGATTTGAAAGCTTTCCAGAGGTGAGTTTTCTTTCATGATTATAAAATAAACAAATATAAAAATGATTATTATATTTGTCTCATAGCTCAGATGGTAAGAGCATCCATTTGGTGAACAGGAACTTTTAGATTTGGTTTCCGGAAGAGTAAAAAATTGTTCTCTTTGTGATTTCAGTAATTATATTTGGTGTGTATGTACTATTTGTGCATTGGCAGCCAGAGGTGCTTCAAAGAAATCCATTTTACTCTTTGGTTTAGTAAAATAGGTAACTTCTTTGATTCATTCATTATCCCATTCATTCTTTTGTATAATTACTAAATTATTAAAGTAATTTGATTTATGAATTCCATAGAAACTAGTGGCAGCAAAAAGGCTGAACAAGTTGAACAAAATTTAATAAATGATTTTTCAAAAGCACACCAAGTAGCTCATACACTATTTGAGAACAACAAATAAAATATTCATATATAACACTGTGATAAATTAAATATTTTAACAAAATCAGTCTTCACAAATACTGTAGTAATATAGTATAGTATATAAATACAGTTCAAGAGTGCTTGATCACCTAGGGCACCGCAAATCAAGTAGCCTAATGATGGGACTGAAAGGAAAAAATGATTTAAAAAATTGAAAATACGTA